>JAAVUA010000293.1:0-45331 GCA_014898875.1 Fusarium miscanthi
CTCCTCAGCTGCCCCTCACACCCCTTTCATCGGCCATGCCCCGCCCCGCCATTCACTGGTGAGACGCGGGATCAGCGCCCAGATTCGTGTTGCTGACATAGCCTTTTGCAAACAGGCCTGTCCCGTCTCGAGTACCGTGGATATGACTCTGCTGGTCTAGCCATCGACGGCGACAAGAAGAACGAGGTTCTCGCTTTCAAGGAGGTTGGCAAGGTCGCTAAGCTCCGAAAGCTCATTGACGAGTCCGACCTCGACCTCGAGAAGATCTTTGATTCACATGCCGGTATTGCCCACACCCGATGGGCGACTCACGGTCCTCCTTCCACCATCAACTGCCACCCCCACCGGTAAGTTTTGAGAAATCCGAGACTCCCAAGCCGGTTGCTTGATTCTTGATCTTCGTTGTTCTATTTTGAGGATGCGAGGATCAGTTCTGAATTGGGAGAGTGATTTTGAATACAGTGTGCTAACCACAAACCCCTGAATGCAGATCTGACGTCAACTGGGAGTTCACCGTTGTCCACAATGGTATCATCACCAACTACAAGGAGTTGAAGACTCTTCTCCAGGCCAAGGGCTTCAAGTTCGAGACTGAGACCGACACTGAGTGCATTGCCAAGCTCACCAAGTACATCCACGACCAGCACCCCTCCATTGGCTTCACCGACCTTGCCAAGGCTGTTATCCAGGAGCTCGAGGGTGCTTATGGTCTTCTCATCAAATCCGTCCACTACCCCCATGAAGTCATCGCCGCCCGAAAGGGTTCTCCTCTCGTCATCGGTGTCAAGACCGAGCGCCGCATGAAGGTCGACTTTGTCGATGTTGAATACTCTGACGAGAACGCTGCCCTCCCCGCCGAGGCTGCTTCCCAGAATGTTGCCATCAAGAAGAACGACCTTCTTGCTCCCGACACTGGCCTTCTCGGTGCCGCCGACAAGTCTCTCCTCCACCGATCTCAGTCTCGTGCTTTCATGACTGATGATGGCATGCCCATGCCCACCGAGTTCTTCCTCTCCTCTGACCCTTCGGCCATTGTCGAGCACACCAAGAAGGTCATGTACCTCGAGGACGATGACATTGCCCACATTCACGAGGGCTCCCTCAACATCCACCGTCTCAAGAAGGCCGATGGCAGCTCCAACGTCCGAACCATCCAGACCCTTGAGCTCGAGCTCCAGGAGATCATGAAGGGCAAGTTCGACCACTTCATGCAGAAGGAGATTTTCGAGCAGCCCGAGTCCGTCGTCAACACCATGCGTGGCCGTCTCGACATTGCCAACAAGACCGTCACCCTTGGCGGTCTCCGCTCTTACATCTCCACCATTCGCCGATGCCGCCGCATCATCTTCATTGCTTGCGGTACTTCTTACCACTCTTGCATGGCTGTCCGTGGTGTCTTTGAGGAGCTTGCTGAGATCCCCATCGCCGTTGAGCTGGCTTCCGATTTCCTCGACCGACAGGCCCCTGTCTTCCGTGACGACACCTGCGTCTTCGTCTCTCAGTCTGGCGAGACTGCCGACTCCCTCATGGCTCTCCGCTACTGCTTGGAGCGTGGTGCCCTGACTGTCGGTATCGTTAACGTTGTCGGCTCCTCCATCTCTCTCCTTACCCACTGCGGTGTCCACGTCAACGCCGGTCCCGAGATCGGTGTCGCCTCAACCAAGGCCTACACCTCTCAGTTCATTGCCATGGTCATGTTTGCTCTGTCTCTGAGCGAGGACCGCGCTTCCAAGAAGGCTCGCCGCGAGGAGATCATGGAGGGTCTCTCCAACGTCTCTGCCCAGATCAAGTCCATCCTCGAGCTTGACTCCTCCATCAAGAAGCTTTGCGAGAACTTTAAGAACCAGAAGTCTCTCCTCCTTCTCGGCCGTGGCAGCCAGTTCTCCACTGCTCTCGAGGGTGCCCTCAAGATTAAGGAAATCTCCTACCTTCACTGCGAAGCCGTCATGTCCGGTGAGCTGAAGCACGGTGTCCTGGCTCTGGTCGACGAGAACCTCCCCATTATCATGATTCTCACCCGTGACGACCTGTTCAAGAAGTCACTCAACGCCTATCAGCAGGTTATTGCTCGCGGTGGTAAGCCCATCGTTATCTGCAACCCCTCTGATGAGGAGTTCAAGTCTTCTGAAGCCGAGAAGATCGAGATCCCCAAGACGGTCGACGTTCTCCAGGGTCTCCTCAACGTTATCCCTCTTCAGCTTATTGCCTACTGGCTTGCCGTTCTCGAGGGTCTCAACGTTGATTTCCCTCGTAATCTGGCCAAGTCGGTCACTGTCGAGTAAGCTCGTTACTGCGTTTTGACTGAGGGTCGATGTACAGTATGAGTTTGGCGGCTGCTTGGGTTCCTCTTTGCTACTGGCAAGAGGCTTATGATGAAATTTGGAGTTGGGTTTTGGACTGCACTGGCTTGCAATGAACATGTTGGTCAAGCATTTTGTGTTTTGTCTACCTGGATAGCATGGAACGAAATGTTTGGCAAAAATAAATGAATAAACGGGAGGCCAGGGACCAGGCTGGTCGTGGTCAGTATTAGATGGTCACCCTCGAGAAGAGGCTGAATAGGCACGTTGGCTTATTTACGAGACATTAGTTCTATGCAAAGTAATTATGAATATCAAGTCTTGCAAATTGAAAATAAAATCGATATCGAATAATTGTGAATGCTACTGCATCTCTCATCACGTATGGAGAGCCTTATTGGATCTCTTTATTTGACCACGGAGCGAACTGAACCATCGTTCGCCGTATAGCATGAGGTACTATTTAGTCCTAGCTGTTGGGAGTAAGGTCCAATCCCCTTTCTTGATTTCCTCCCTGGCAAAACAAAGGGAGAATTTAGTAATCGTTTCATTAGTAGGTATGTGGAACTGCTTCCACTTCTGGGCGTGCCAAAGGGGTTTTGTTTTTCTTGTTCCCCCATTTTGTTTTGTTTTGGGAACAGCCTCTATCGCTGGCTTTCTTTTCCAGTCTGTCTGGCAGATGTCAGTCAGGTAGCTTTCTAATTCCAGGTCTCCCAGCAGGTTTAGGCAATGGACCAGATGAGGCACTCGGCCGTCCCCTTCAACCTCTGATTACTTTTAGAAAACTACCGGTTTATATACAACATCAACTCATTAGAGCCCAATACTTTGATCTCTCATCTTTGTGTGAAGCTGCATGGCCTTTTTGACGAGATCATGGCCCATGAGGTTGGAAAAAAGATGCATATAAATGCAAAGGAAAGATATTACAAAAGAAAGAAAAGTTACTTATTCCCTCCTTATACAGTATACAAGTCAGGACATTGAATTAAATTCCAGTTGTAACAATAGCCAGGAATCCTATTCCTCTAACATCTGTGTAGCGAAAGTAGAGGACTGAGTTGACTCAGGAGCTAGCTATCTTGTTTGTAGTTGAGACTTGTGGCCGAGGTCTTATAACCACCTCCACAGAACGTAGTGCATAGTATCCTATCATCAAACATACCCACGAATGATGCGATGCGATGTGTTCGTGCAACTCTACCATTTCCCCTGTCTTGAACTGTCCCCAGCTCATTGGATGAGGGGAGGGAAAGGAATTCATCCGTGGCTTATTGAAGTTCACTGCATATTGTCAAGTATGATCATCATCATGATTGTAGCCAGCTCAGTCTTCTCTAAAGTAACATCAATAAAGCCGTCTTGACTTGTATCTTGTGCAACCTCTCTAGTTGATTAAAGAGTGACTGGCTTTCGTCACCCAGTCCTCCCATTTCAGCGCCTGCCGCAAGATTTAGACAGTTTGAGTACCATATCCGCGAATTCTCTCAGCAAAAGCCCAGCTCTGAGCCTCGAGCTGCAGACCATCGGTAAGCTCCACTCCTTCCTTTGTGACGACAGCCATCGAGTAAGAGTCCAAACTGCGAGCGTCGCGGTAGTATAGAACCTTCATGCACTCCTTGATGATCTTGATAGCCTCCTCCTTCTCCAAGTTCTGAGCGGTCTCCTCGTCGGGAACATGACGACGCATGATAGGCTGGGCTAGCATGGCACCGAAACCCGTAGCCAAACTGGGGGCACTGTAGGTACTGCCGAGTAAGTCGGCAGCGGCAAGGAATGGCTTGTCATCGTCGTCGAGGCCAGCAACAAGGAGGTGGTTCCACAGAGGGTCGAACTTGGAGCGTCGGCGGTAAAGCAGCTTAGCGAGGTAGCGGTGGAGGTTTGCGGCATTGAGACGGGGGGCGTCGGGGGATGTGTAGGCCTCGTCGAGAGAGAGGTCGATGAGATGGCGGTCGAGATACTGCATATCGGAAATGTCGCCGCTGAAGCCAACGACCGAGGACTCGGCGAAGGAGCGGAGTCGCTTGACGTCGGTGAATCGGGCCAGAGAGCCATATGACGCTGGGGAAAATTAGCTTCTACTCAGGTATCGGCGCAGATATAACTGACCTAGGTTATCAGCAGCCATGACAACACCATCCTTGAACTTGACGGCGATGACGGAGGTACCAGTGACGATGGGCTGTTGGGTGTTTTGCTTGGGACCATTATCGGCCATGAAAGAGGCATCGTAGGCACCGTAAACATCGTCTCTAGGCTATTGGGAGTCAGTTTATTGTAATTGGCCATGCTTGAAGGCGTAGTATCTGGGAGCACATACACGACCCCAAGCTTGTGGACGGTGATCCATGGTTTATGTAGTTGAATGAAATGGGGAAAGAGAAGTGCCGCTGATATTCGTTACTCTGGTGTAGGGAAGTGAGATCTTCGGTATTTGTAGAGCACAGTTTTCGTCGCCGTCGGTGTTGATGAGTTGATGATGGAGTTGAAAGAGCTTATGTTCGTTAGTCCAGCCTTGCTAGACTTCACCTCACTGTCGCGCGTCCAACGGCAGCCTGCGACCAGCGGATGAGGTGAATGTGGAGGGGCGTTACATAAGCCAATTCTGGGCTAGTGATTGGAACGATTGG
Source organism: Fusarium miscanthi (assembly GCA_014898875.1). NCBI lineage: Eukaryota > Fungi > Ascomycota > Sordariomycetes > Hypocreales > Nectriaceae > Fusarium > Fusarium miscanthi. The sequence continues at coordinate 4,931 of JAAVUA010000293.1, forward strand.
CAAGCTGCAGTAGCTGTAGGTCATAAAGTAGAGGATACTTAGCGTGCCAGCTATAACGCATGCGGTTGAAACGTACCACTACCCAGGGAGCTCTCGCATGTAAGTTGAGTCCACTCGCACCTGCCCACCTTCCATGGCCGGCACTGGAATTAGAAACTGCCCGCAAAGCGCAAAACATGAGGTAGGCACGGTCTATGTCAACACCATCAGCCTCATCTCGACTAGGCCAATTCCTCACCGTACACAAACTCAGCCTTGCAGTTCATCGTCGCCGCCACTGTAAATCGCTTCGCTCAATTCAATTCTCTCCAACTCAATCGTAACAGATACCAAAATGCTCACTTCCGTGGGCCGGGCCGCCATTCGTCGCGTTCAGACGAACCGCCTTTCTGCTTCCGCTCCCTCTGCCGCCCAATTGCTCTGCCGCCAGTCCGCCATAAAGACTGCGCTCCCCATTCGAAGCTTCACCGTCTCAGCATGGTCCCCCTCTCCTGCCTCCGGCGATAAGAAGGCTGCCAAGAAGACGACCACCACCACCACTAAGAAGGCTACTCTCACCACCAAATCCAAGTCTAAGGCGGCTGATAGCAAGTCCAAGTCCCAGACCAAGGCGAAGCCCAAGCCAAAGGCTGCTGCGCCGAAGCCTAAGAAGGCCAAGAAGGAGGTTGATCCGGAGAAGGCCAAGAAGCTCGAAATCCGGGAGCTTAAGAAATGGGCGCTCAGAGACAAGCTGGCTGTGCTTCCAGCCACCACTTGGGTGCTTTTTACGTCCGAGAACAAAGGAAACCTCACGGGAACTGGTGGAATCACCCAGCAAATGACTGAGCTATCCGAGAAGTTCCGTCAACTGACCGAATCCGAGCTTCAAGTGCGTCGCGCCCTTTACCCCCCCTTTTACTAAATGAGCTAACGCAAAACTCAGGACCTCTCTCGCAGAGCTGTTGCCAACCGCCAGAAGAACCTCGCAACTTACAAAGCTTGGGTTGAGACTCACGAGCCTGCGCGCATTCACTTGGCTAACAAAACCCGCCGCCGCCTCGCTTTCCTGACTGGCAAGCCTGTTAAGCAAATCTCAGATGAGCGTCTGCCCCAGCGCCCCGCAGGCTCTTATTCCCTTTACCTTGTCGACAACTGGGACAATAGCCACGCTGAGACTAGCCAGGCCAAGTTCAAAGAGATTGGCGAGTCCTGGAAGGACGTGAACCCCACTGAGAAGGCACTATATGAGCAGCGCTCCGCTGACCAATCTGTCAAGTACAAAGCCGAGATGGAGAAGCTTGAGGCGCGCGCAAAGGTCATCCAGGAGACTGGGCTTGTCTAAGGAATTGAATGTGAGGGGCTGCCACTTAGATTAGAGAGAAATTCTACGTACAAAGGACTGTTTCGTGAGTGATCGCTGTTGTGCAAGTATAGGAATTTATGGTGTTTATGATCTATTTATGGTATGGTACTGATCATAAAGGGCTAGGGGTCAAGGGAATGGTAACGGGGACTTTGTCTGGTCTGGTCTGGTCTGGTCTGGTTTGGTCTTATTTTTGGTCTTTTTTGTGTTTGTATTCGATCGTGTATGGTACGGCGGGCCTGGTTAAGACATGACATACTCCAGACTCAGCTGAGCTGGCAGTCACTTGGGAATAGTCGATAATCAACCGCTCGTGCAACTTGCGTTATGTCTTTTTATGTCGCCTTATAACATTGAAGGACCGAGCTTTGCAGCTCTATCTACCCAGTTGCTGATTGATGGCAGCCGTTATCTAGACCAAAGAAGCAAAGAACCGACAAACGCCTCGCTTATGATACGAATATTCAAGTGCTCCTAGGATGCCAAGTCGGGTATAATATCCAAACTGAAGTCCGGTGCGAGCAGCCATCTGACTTATCCCTACTTCTCATAAGGCGGGATTTCCAGAGCAACCTCACCATCTGCCCCATACCACTTCGCGCCACTTGTCTTGACTTGTCTTCCGCTCGCAAGGTACAGAAGCAAGTAAGTATGTTTCGCAACATGGCCCCAGCAATATAGGCGTATCCAGTCGTGGGTTTTGTCTCTGCGACACCAGGTCCCCCAGCCCGCCAAGCCACTCTTGAGATAATTAGCGAGGAAAACCCAAGTATCAAACCGGACAGTTGGGCCCCAGCCACTGCAGTTGATGAGCCAGTATCCCCGTTCGAAGGCTTCTATATCGCGTTTTGTCGTCGGACGATATCTCGACGACAGATCGCGGGCGAGTTTTGCGAGCTTCTCAGATATCAAATCTGCAGGATCGATGTCGTCAACTCCCACGGGTGGGGATGGTGGCCGGATTTCCAAGCTACCGCTGACCTGGTCTCCCTGTGAGTTTCTAGTTGACAGAGATGGGCCTGTATCGCTAGAGCTTCTGACCAAATCACCATGCACCAAGTGTCCAATCTTGGATCGTTTTGATAGTGGGGGTTCTGACCCTGCACGAGGCGATAGAGCTGGCGAGTGGCGACTAACCACACTGCCAGAAATGTGAGTGATATCTGGAGCCAAATGCTCGAAGGCTATCACCTCTGTATTCGCCGAGGGTATGGGAACCTCAGCTGATTCGTCTGTTTGTGGCGTCGTAGGTACGGTATTTATGATTCCAGGGGCCTCGAGAGGCCAAGTTGCTTCTTCACTGTGAGGTGGTAGGGAAGAGGGAATATCGACTCTGTGGCCAAACTCTGGTACCGGAGGACGCTTCTTATGCGCAGTTGGCGACGAATATGGTTCCTGCGATGACTGAGTTCTTCGGGCGTAGCTCTGTAGTATACGTGACGGTGAACCGTCTAAGAGCGCAGCATCTGGCATGGGATACGAGTCACTGATTTGACTCGCAGGCGCACACCAGGAGTTGATAGACCCGAGACCAGCATGGTCGGATGAGGGGACGGCACTCTGAGCCAATGCCTCACGCAGTAGACATGGTGATGATCGATTGTCTATAGCTCCTTCGAAGCTTAGATCTTGGGATGTGATCTCAAATGATCGTCCAAACGAAGTTGTTACCCTGGTCTGACTTGGCGATGGAGCCCCTCGGTATCTTTCTGGCACACGCTGTTGTTCCTCAACCGTCTGCGATTCTACCACAGACAGTTGTGTGCGCCTATGAAGCTCAAAAGCTAGATAAGCTTGGGCAAGTTGTCGATATGAAACATCATCGGTTGACCGACTTGGTGCTGTGATGTGGATCAGAATCTCTGCGCCGTCCGAGCTGTTCCTTGCCATAGTTTGAATGCCAGTAAAGCATATCGACTTCTTCTCGCCTGAAAACACTATTTCCCAGGGGAAGAGGAGTAATCTTGCTGAAGAGAAGAGAAAATGTTGTTCCCAAGGTCGATATTGGATGTTGTTTATATCCAAAGGGGTCCAAAATAGCAAGTAAAAGAGAGCACGAGCCAGGTGAGACAAGGGTGAAGGTATATGGAATGAAGTTGGAAGACAGGCAGGCAAAAAGAGATCAAGAAGAAAAAGAGTGGTTATGGTAGTCCTTAGGTAGTAGGGAAGGCGAGAGAATAAAGAGAGATGGAGAGGAGAAGTGAAGTCTCGTGACACACGATATCGATTCACGCCGTAGACGTACAGTGGTTACTTAGTTGATGAAGCTGCAGAAGATTTAAGGGACTGACCCGCTGATTGGTTGCTACAGTACGCATCTAAGTTGTGGAGGTGCTACAACCTCCACCATATTCCCATTAGCCTTAGATGTCAGCCACACAGAAGAGGACCCCTGCTCTCTCAACACCAAATTAGCTCTATCAGTACAGTGGCGGTACCCCAGGATATTATCGAGAGACTCTCGCTCTGGCTCACCCTTCCCACCTCCACGACTCCTACTGCCAACGCACTCTCACAACTTACGCAGGCAGAGCAGACACACCCACTGATGATGGCTGAAAAGACGAAATCTAGAGGCCCTCTCGGGACAGTTGTCGTCATTGGCGGTAACGGCTTTCTAGGCCATCACATCGTCAACCAGGCCCTCGAGCAATGGACAACCACTGCCACTATCGGCGTCGACTTACGATGCGAGCGCAATCGCAATCCCAATGCTGAGTACCGAGAGTGCGACATCACCGACCCCGAGAGGCTTCTCTCTCTGTTCCAAGAGCTCAAGCCCGACGTTGTCATCCACACAGCCTCTCCTGTCGCTGTCAACCCCAATATCGGTCATGATGTGTTCAAGAAGGTCAACGTCGACGGTACACAGGCTGTTGTTGACGCCTGCCAAAAGACGGGTGTTAAGGTTCTTGTGTATACAAGCTCTGCCAGTGTCATTAGCGACAACGTTACTGATCTGCTCAACGCTGACGAGAGGTGGCCTTTGATTCGTGGGGAGGCGCAGACTGAGTACTATTCAGAGACCAAGGTTTGCTCACGCGACATTCACGCCGTCCCAGACTGTCCTACTAACAAGATACCACCCGCAGGCACAAGCAGAGGAGATAGTTCTCAAATCCAACCGCCAGGAGGGCTGTAAGCTTCTCACGACCTCAATCCGTCCTGCTGGTATCTTTGGCGAAGGCGACGTCCAGACTCTCGCTGGCATTCTCAACGCCTACAAGCGCGGCAAGCACACAATTCAAGTCGGCGCCAACGAGAACCTCTTCGACTTCACCTATGTCGGCAACGTCGCCCATGCCCACCTCCTCGCTGCGCAGCTCCTCCTCGCCACCGCTGCCTCTCCTACTATCCCCCTTGATCACGAGCGTGTCGACGGCGAGGCCTTCTTCATCACAAACGACACTCCTGTTTACTTCTGGGACTTTGCCCGTGCCATCTGGCGTGCCGCCGGTTACGAAAAGGGCACAGAAGGCAATTGGGGTCTCAACCGCGAGGTCGGCATCGCCATCGGCTATGTCAGTGAGGTTCTCGCCAACATTCTCGGAAAGACCCCTACACTCACTCGCAAGTCTATCATCATGAGCTGCATGACCCGATACTACAACATCAACAAGGCCAAGCGTGCTCTACGCTACCAGCCCGTTTGGTCCTTGAAGGAGGGCATCGATCGTGGCGTGAACTGGTTCCTCGAGCAGGACAAGGCGGCTGCAGCAGCAGCTGCTGCCAAGGCGTAATGTTACTAGTAATGAATAAGAGGGGGGGCCCTATCTAAAGGAAGAGAGAGGTGAATGTGGTAAAAACTTCATATCCGGCCACAAACAGCGTTTTTTGGCCTAAATATTCAATTTGTGAAATCTTTAATCATTGTTTGTTTAGTCTACGAGGATTCAGCTTCAAGTACATTTTTAATCTCACCCACCAAGACACATCGACGTGATATGATTCAAGTAACCAAGCGTTCAGTTGGAATATAGTGTCTTGTAAACATCAGCGCCAGATCCCATGATTTGAATAGAATAATTTTAGTTGTGTCCAAACAGGCAAGACCAAGATCCAGTCATTCAGTCGTAAGTATCCAAACGGAACGTAATCTATTGTTTTTATCTCGCTCGTCGTCACTTAAATCCGTGACACCCATCTGATCCCAGAATGAAGTCAACATAAACTAGTTTGCATCCTCACACCTGACCCAGCACACACGCATGAACTTTTTTGCACAAGGAGTCAATGACCCTCTTCATCCTTATCTCGCCTCGCTTCGCCTCGCCTTGCTCGGTCTTAATACTCCAATGGGAATCAACCCGCTAACATGGTTTACTCCATCCAACTCAGGTATAGAAGAAGATAGAAAAAAAAAGACAACACTCTCTCTTTGAACACCCTTTTGTTTCGTGAGAGAAAAGTATAGACCTCTAGCCCTACCCCTGCCAAAAGAACAAACACTAACCCAAGAGAAGATGGGAGTAGCAGACATGTATCTCTCATGCCACTTAGGTGACGGGAGCTCGAGGAGAACATGGCATGAGGTTGGGTGTCGAGAAGAGAATAGTAAGAGGAGCGAGATCATCATCTCAGCTTCCCAGAAGAAAGAAGAAGAAAACTACCAGGTTTGTCGTGTGGTGTGGTGTAGAAAACGATGAATGCCAAGGGGTTTGGGATTGGTAAGATGCTTTTTTCCTGTTTGTTCGACAGTTGTATGCTCTAATATAGCATATATGAGCCTGAGCAAGAAGTGAAGAGGAACGCCGTCGACTATGCAAATAACTCTCTACTCCCAAATCATACCTCCTGAACTGCATGTAGAATAACGAAACGAAGCTTGATGCTGGGCGTTTCCGGGCCCAGCTGTAATCAAGAATATCATTGTAAAAGACAAGTATCATGAGTTGCCGGACACACCGAGTCCGCTGCCTTGACGTCCCATACCAGAGTTACGCCATTCTCGCCTCCTGCTATGCTCGGCGCTATCGAGCTGACTGTCCGACTGGTTGAACTGGTTGACCCCATAAGGCGAAGCATTGCCCAGATCGTTTCGTCCTCGGAATCGCGCCGGAGGAGTTCCATGCCCATTGTTGGGGTTAGGCATTGAAGGGTCTTGTATCGTGCGAACAGTAGCTTCACCCTGCCAGACTGCTGGGTCAGTTTCTACTCGCCGAGCTGGTGGTCGGGTGGAGTTATCCTGACGGTTATAGACCTCGTTTACATCAGCAATAGAAATCTGTCCCCGTCGGTCTTGGAAACGCTTCAAAATATCCTTCGTCGTGAGGTCTCCACTGTTGGTGAAGATATAAGGGTCGTTCATGAGGCCAAGGATCTCATCAGGAACCTAGAAGGAGTCAACATAATGGCCACCAACCTAAAGAATGCCGATTCTTACCTGGCACATTTCCTCGATATGTGTAATCATCATCTCCACGGCATCAATAACATACATAGCCTCACTATCCAAAGCAGGTGCCCTGTTGGGATTTGTTAGGATATTGGGGGCAATAACGGTGGCAAGATTTCTCGTATCCATCTTAGAACCAAGGTCTTCATCTAGTTGGTGAAACGTTCCAGCCCACTTCAGGAAGCTGAACAGAATCTCAAGACAGTCTCGGTGGCTCTTTGGTAGGAGACAGCAGGTCAAGTGCAGGCACTGCTTTCTCTTCTCAGGGTCCGAAATCTTGGCAGCACTGATCCATAGCCTGTATAGCTTGTGGGTCATCAGCGGATCTGGTAGATCTCGCAGGTAGCGTTTGAGAAGCGCAGCAAGCTGAACGACGGGCTGTTCCATGAAGTTGACCACGTCACACCCTTCAGCGTTGATAGTATCCACCAGGCCCTGCTGCTTCTTGATGTTGCCATTCTTTCGGAACACGCCCTCAACCGAGAGATCCATCTTACGCATCGACGATACAATATCATCGATAACAGCCGGGATTCGAAGCGTTCCCGGACCAACACCGTCTGTCGAATCCGCGCCATCCCTTTCGATGATGATCTCTAGAGGTACACCGAACACGCCTTTTTTCTTGACGTTCTTGCTCTTATCATTCTTGAAGGCTTTCCCGATATTTTTCCAGAAAGTCGCCTGTTTACGCGACTCAATGAAGCTCAGTAGTTCTTCCAGTGAGAATTCTTGCTCAATCATGGGCTGCATGGTGAGGACAGCAAGATGGCGAACGTTAAAGTACTCGAGACCGGAGAGTTCAGAAAAGAATCTTCGTCCAATTCGCTCTTGCACTGTTTCGATGCGCTCCCGGTCGCTTGACTGCGTCCGCAGATGACCCTGGTTTGAAGACGATGCATCTAGCGATCGATCTTGAAAGGGCTGAGGTGCTTTCTGCTGCAGATCTCGGGACTGCTCGACAGCTACTATCCTTGAGATGTCATCCAGAGTGATACCATCATTTTGCCCAAACATTATGTCGGTCGAGCCTTGTGCACCGTGGCTCTGCCCAGTCTCACCAGATGAGCCTGGGCGAGGGCCCTTGCCATCAGTGTCCATCACTCGAGAGCTTCGGGCTTGTCGAGCACTAGATGACAGGTGCCTATCCAGTCGCGTACTGCGTAGCCTGCGTACATCATTAAGAGTGTTCTCATAAGACGACTCTCGTTTGCTGCCACCGGGTCCACGTGACTGTGAGTCTCCCCCCCTTGACCTCGGGTCACTTCCTTGACCATCGCCTGTACCATACCCGTTATCATCGGTGTCATCTTTGGATCGCGGGAGGGTTCCATTAGCTTTTAGAATATCCAACAGTCGAGCCAACGCGACCCGAAGCAGAAAAACATATTGCTGTAGTTTTGAGACGTGCTCGAGTGGTAAAGCATTGGCTCCAGCACACTTGGTGCAGTATATCTTTCGATCCAATGCGTTAAGGCAGGCCTCTTGTAACGACCGTCCAACGTCTCGCCCGCACCTTGTGCACCTAACACAGTTCAGGTGCCACCTCAGGTCACCGTTCTTGGCACACTCGTCCTCGACAGATCTGTGGCAAAGAGAGCAGTGGTCAGAGTCATTGGCAGAGAGCTTTCCGCCGCTTGCGGTCACCGACAGCTGACCGTCATCGTTCTTTACTGCGTCAAGGTCGCTCAAATCATCTAGGAACTGGTACAGGCCTGTGGATGCGCTGGCTTCGCGCTCGAGACGGAGGGCACCCTGAAGGCAGATTCGAATTAGAAGTTTGAGATAATGGGCAAGACCTGTGACGAGGGACAGCAGTTCTTGTGTGACACCAAGTTTGTGAGTAGCGTTGTCTTGTGTCTTGGAAAGTAGAGAGAAGAAGGAAACGATCTTCTTGCATAATAGTTTGGCTTCTCGCCCGTATGACATCCCTAAGAAGAAAGTTAGATCCCATGCATCTCACATTCAAAGCTTGATAGACTGTACCTTTTTCGTTCAAGCCCACCATAGTCTCATCTAGGCGATCTGCCGACTGGAACAAGATCTCGACGTGCCAGATGAAGCGCTTTGCAACGAAGACACCCTCAACATAGGAGCCATTGCTGACATGAAGCAGCATGTCAGAAATACAGGCAGCAGAGGACTCTTCAAAGGTCGACAGGACGCTCCATATACGGAACACCTTCTCTTCCATGCGCTCTTCCTCCACACGGATAAGGTCTCTGCCTGCAGCATCGTCCGAACTTTCCAGCGCAGGTCGCAAGTCCGTGGGTTGCGCTAACCGCACATTCCAGAATTTGTGAATCATGTAGCACTCGGGGTGCCAATGCTGATTTTGCCCATTTCTGAAGATCTCGACGAATTGCTTTAGAATGGCTGTCTGGCAGCCATTGCACTGCTGCGCAAACTGTGTGGAATAATGATAATGGCAGTAGACGTTTCCGTCATGCTCGTAGTAGCTATCCTGAGCGCCAAATATTGTTGAACATAATGAGCAGGTAAAATGATCGACGTGGTACTTTCGGTCTAGGGCCGTGATATAGGAGCCGCGGAGCGCTCCCCCGCACTGGTAGCAAAGGAGGCCAAGTCGACGAAAGTAGTCGGTTTCGCACAGAGGATATTGTCCCCGGCCATTTTCGTCCTCGGCAGGGAAGAACTTTGAGGCCACTATCTCCCCACAATCCTATTAGTCAAAGATTAGTATCTGGTCGTGATCGAGGAGAACAGGGCCGGCCTAGGGGTTCGTACCTGGCACTTGAAGCAATCAAGATGGAATGTTCCATCAAGAGCTCGCACAAACTGACCCGTTAAGGGCTCACCACACGCCTGACACGTCCTCGTCTGGCCGCTGACGGATCTTCCACTTCGCCCTCGCGATCTGTTCCGCTCTGCACTTTTGCGGGGCGGCTGGTCCTCAGCCCATCCTGGGGGATTCGGTGTACCTGGGGCGGAGGCGGGTGGCCGCGGTCGATAGCTGCCGTTGTCGGGTGTGCGAGTTCTGTATATTTGCCCACCGTTCTGCCAGTTTGAATCGGCATGCGGGGGCATGTCCTGGGCGTGATAATCGTGGGAGTGGTCGCCATGGCCATGCTCGCCGAGCATGGCGTCGTCGTAGCTCGACGCCATCGTGAAAGCAATGCAGGACGTCGCTAAAACACAATTCCCCCTCCTCGCTCCAAACCAGTCAAGCACGGATGACCTATCGAGACCAAATTTCCAGCAAAGGTCGACAGGCGTTTGCAGCGGTCGGCATCAGCACCAGCTGAGAGGAAAGCAACGACGGCAGCAACACGGGCTTGATCGGGACCAATTGGCGAAGTCGGGTGGCTAATTCAAAACGGTGAGATGCGGTATTGTTCGTGGGATGGGTAGGATCGAGCACTATCTGGCGTTCGCGTGACAGCCGAACAACAAGCCCACCCAGTTCGGACTAGGATGATGAAAGGCAGCAGGAGGAACAAGTCGGTGGCAGCGAAGAAGCGATGTAGTGTGGTGCGGCACCAGACAACCAAGACCCGATCGACCTAGCCCAGTTGTATCTTATGTGAGGCTGGAGCAGGTACTGCACCGTAGACGGTAAGGCTGAAGCGGAGAAGGGAAAAAAGAGACGATGGAAGAAGATGCGATCGATACAAGCGCGGCGCAGCGCGTCTGCGGCAGCGCGGGATGAAGGAGCGTGGGAGATAAAAGTCGAAGCCTGTCGTGAGAGTGTAAGGTAAGGTTAGGTAGATAAAGCGAGGTATGGATACGGTGTATAGAGTAGAATATGGAGGTAGCAGTAGGGGAGCTGAGGGCAGTTGTGGTGGTGGTGGAGAGCCCAGGGCCCAAGGATAAACACTTCACTTAGAAGAGGTACCTCCAGGCTGTGCTGCAATAGGGGATTAGAGGTCAGATTGAAGTATTCGACCTGGACCTTTAGGACCTTAGGTAGGTACTCTACTACCTAAGGTACCTTACACATTTACTGTTAGGGGCAAAGGTCGGGTACCAGTGGAGGCAACCTTGGCGGGGGGCTATTGGTACAGTGCCTAGATGAGACTGGGCGGCAGATTCTCCGCCAGATCAACTCCAAATAAGGGACAAGGCTAACTGAAAATGGTCTCAGGAGGAACAAACTGAGCACTAGTGCCTGGACGACCGGATAGCAGCATCAAATACGGAGTATGGTCCAACAAATAGTCATAAGGTGTACTTGAGATTCGAGCACATGAGAAGACGAAAGAAAGATTTGGTTCAAAGACCCAGTCAACAAGGAACAAAGGTACATCGAGTCAATGACAACCGCCAATGTGTGCGTGCGTGCGTGCAGCAAACCAATACAAGGGACCGTTGCCTTATGCAGATGCTGGGCTTGACACAGTCCAACGAACGAAATGTGAGATGTTGGTGGGCTCAAATGGGGGATGGAGTCCAGGTGGGCCCTGTTTGTATTAGGGGCGTTTGAATACATCGAAATATTAATTTACTGCAATTTCCAGTCAATGAGGATCCACGTCCGAGTCCGAGGAACATGAGATTTGGGGTGAGATCCATTCATACTAAAGTAAAAATAAACGGTGAATCCATTGTTTCGAATCTTGCTTCCATCCTTCACTTCCAGGTGCAGGTGTAGATGCAACCTACCTACATATATGCATGTCTCCATCAGCACAGCCCTCAAAGGATGGATATTAGTTATTAGGCACTTTTCCTATAGTAAGATACCTATGGAAAGTACCTAGCTTATCAAGGCAGTTCATAGTTCTGCTTCGAGGCCTACAGTTCCCCCCTTTCAACCGTTGGATGTTTCTCAGAGAAGAAGAAGAAGAAGAAGAAAAAGGAAAAGGAGGAGGGGTCAGAAACAACAATTCCATATCTCCAGCAAATATTAGGGTCCATCCCCAAGGATGTCACTCAAGCAACTGCATGTGTGTCGTTCTCAATATGGAGTCAGAAATTACAGTGCATGCCTCACCTCTCGACTACCTGTGATCCTTGACTCAAAAGTGACAAGACTGAACCCATGCTCATCCACTGGGCGTTGCTGGGAATGTCTCCGCCTGAAGTCAGCCTGAGCCTCTAACTGGGAGCTGCAGCACTAGGTGAATGGTCAAAGCTGGCCCTACTCCGTACCTGGGCAGTGGACAAGGCACGGCTTACTTTATTAGCCTTTGCAGCACCCAGCACTACCTTGTTTCTCACCACTCAAGGGACGGTGAGTTTATGAGGTCATTCCAATCCCCAGATTTCCCCTTCAAGCCTGGAAACGAAACAGGCCAACTATCAGCAGAGAGACATAAGAGGGAGAGGAGATTTATCGTCTCTCTACTCCGCAGGAGATCGAGGAAAGCAACTGTCAGATTTCGTCTTCCACAGTACGCTACTGCAACCTTGCCGTGTTGGAAATTGCCATGATGATGATCTTATCACGTGTAGGTGTGGAGGATTCGGGGGGGCCACGTCCAAGAAATGCCAACACAAGCCATGCACTAGACAACTGTCCAGAGAATATCAAGTCTAATGAGAGGACTATATCATGGAGGTGGATGAATCTTGTGGCAATCGCCTTGATAGTGTGTGTAGCATCTGTATATGGAGATTGAGGCCAGTGTCAAAGCGACAAACTGAAATGCTGTGACGCCATACCCATAAATCAAAACACTCTTATTGTGTTGTCTTGCTTGCCAGCCTTTGGTTTCACTCTGTGTGTTGCTAGACTGGTATTTTGATACTGAAATAAATTAAAATTATACGGATACATGCTATGACTAATTGCTGGTAATAATAATAAAATATCACGAAGCCATAAAAATATTCTTGTCGTCTCAAGGTGTGCATCAGAAAAGCCAGGCCGCGCATTGCTGATGCTCATGCACACACACACACAATCAATCTGATCCTTGAAAATGTTCCACAAGCTTCCCGTCGACCCCAAGTCTCATAAACATCATATCAACCCTGGCATCATCCTCGAAGTCTCCAGATGCTGATAGACAAGGCACGTGCAGGCTCGGCTGTGGATGTGGCATCTGAATGAGATTGCAAGCATTATCATCAAAAATTTAATATTCTCAAGCATGCACGAGCTCCTTGAGTCTCTTCTCGATCTTCTGTCGGCCCTCGAGAGTCCTCCAAACCTCATGGGGTGCTCCATCGACGATGTCCCAGCTCTTCAGGTTCTTTGTTAACTTTGTCAGGTCTCGCTGTTTCTTCTCCCATGTATGGCTATCCTTGACGTGCTTGCCGGAGCTAATAACAACAAGCGGCGTATCCTTGTCCTGGATCTGGCGGCTGGTCAGCGCATCTCGCCGAGTGAACGAACCGGCGACCAGACTCTCCTGCAGTTTGGCAAAGATGAACTTGCCATTCTGCTGGGCCGATCGTCCGTATACTCGGTCGCGGCTTGTTCGTCCGCGGAAGATGGCACCGGGAATTCGGTCCAGGCCGAGTGGGGAGATAACGCCCCAGAGCCAGAGAACGAATCCTCGGCCGGGTGATGCAACGCCGTCGAGAAGATCCTCATGTAAGGGGTCGACAAGGAGTAGACCTTTGATGTGATCTCCGTGGCGCGCTGAAAAGACCCTTGAATAAATCGATCCGATTCCGGCACTTGCGAGGATCCATGGTCCGCTCTCACCAGCACCAGCCAGTGCCTCACTGAGGGTATCAACCACGAAGCCTGCCGAGGAGGGAGAGGGCGCGTTATCTGACCACCCGTAGCCAGGTCGATCGGCGAAGCAGTATCGTGAGATGGAACCATTCTTGACGGCGTTATCCGCAAAAGCCCAGAAATCGTATTCTACGGTTCGTTCACTGGCTTCGAACAATACAGTGGGCAGATCGTTGCCCTTGGAGTCGGTCTTGTTGCCGTGGCAGTAAACATGGATGCGATATTTGCCGTTATCAACCGGATACAGCTTTCCTGGGTGCGACACACCGGCGTCGAGGGCTCGCAGGATAATGGTTAAAGTGACGAGGAATACAGCCACTGACATGATGGCGTAGGCGACCGTTGAAATCATCACCTCGGACCATTCGAACAAGGTTCGTCTCGTCTCAGCCCGACCTGTCAAGCGTTCCTCTTCTTCAGCCTTGCCCCATTTGACAGTTCGGTCAACCAACAGAGCCCAGAGACTGGTGAGTAGTGCCCAGGTGACACTGGCAGCACCGACCCAGCCCTCTTCATATCGAGTCTTTTGAACGGATAAGATGAGAACCATATCGAGGAGGATAACGCCCTATCTGTAGTGTGAGTAAGAATGGCCAGATGCAGTGTCACTTGTGCAGACTTACAGAAATGAAGATGGCAAGAATTCTGACAGATTTGGATGGCACCTCGAAGAAAAGAAGTGTAAAGACGAGATTCGCAAGTGTCCACGTCGCGAATCCAAAAGCAAACCAAGGACTGCCACGAGTTCCAAGGCCAGGGGGCGTCACAAAAGTAGAGACAAGAAGCAGAATCCACCAGGCAAGCGTTATCAGGGTAAAAGCAATTGTCAAGTATCGCAAAGCTCGGATGCTCCAGAGGTTGTAGGGCGACACTGCGGGATCATCGGGGGCAAGTAGACCGGGCTGAGTTGAGTTGACGCGATTCGGGAGTAGTCGAGTGTGCTCATCTGGCGCAACCTGTTCACCCTCCTCGGGGTCGTCGATACGGGCAGCTCCATTTGTACCGTTTGATCGGTCTTCGCTTGAGTCTTTTGGGGATGAGAATAGAGGCATTGTGGGAGTTGGTTTACTGTTTGTTCTTCAGTTGATGGCTGCGGCTGCGGCTGCTACTGCTGCTACTGATAAATGATCTCAGTGTAAGCGTATAGGTAAGTGAGAGAAAGATGTGAATATGGGTGAAACCTATTCTGTCAGAAATCAATCGCTAGTTACACATGCAATACAACATTCACAGAAAAAAACCCATTCATTTAAGAAGAGTCTCTAATCTCAAACTTGTCCCAGGGTTCTATATAAACCCATGGACCAACTGCTAACGTATCCATGATGAAGAGGCTAAAAAGTAGAATACGTCATAGGCCAGCCATTTCAGCTCCCGGGTCCAACATCACCAATCACCTTCGTTGAAAGCGCACCAGGGAGTACTAGTGCGGACACAAGCTTCCGGGAGATGGAGCTTGGAGCTAAAGTTTGGCTTTTCCCAAAACAAATTGCGGTTTAACATGGCCACTTGATCAAGGGTTTGTGCTTCCGGTTGCAAAAGCAGGGCAGCAATTGAGTTGGCCATCACCAGAAGGGAGGAAGATCGCAATGATGCGCAGCAAAGTGACTTGGTCAGGGCCTTAATTATAATAAAGGACAGTTTTGTGCATTCACCATCACATGCTCCAGATCATATTAGCCTTCTTCTTACCTCTACGTCAGTATTAAACAATATGTAATCAGTCTTGGCTGGCCCGAATCTTCTCGGCATTTGCCATCTTGTAAGTTACCACGGAATTATTGCCCCTATTGGTGTCCCCAATGACGGTTGTACAACATCATCATAACACAATAATCAAGAATATCTCTAATTTCACTACGAGTCCACCTGTGTTTCCACTGCGTTTGCGGCCGTACATACTCATTAATAAATTCTTATCTATAAGAAGTTCATATCGTTCGTTCATTGCTACGACGGATACGTAGGTGCTTATCACTCTACTTGTGCTCTATTTCCACCACGCTTCCATATCGAAGGTGTCTTGATGTGTCACTTCTTGGTACAGTACTTCTGATCCAACTGAAGAGTAAAAATGATGTCGAATTCGTACTCTCAAGATTATTATTAAATTTGTATCGTAAGTACTTAGATGAAAAGAGACAATGAGAACGCCGTGTATTATCCATGTTCCCGCGATCGTGACAGGGTATCACTGTATCTCTCGTTTTTCACCCCATTCCACATGAACTTCCAGCATCTGCGATGGAAGAAAATCAACCAGCGTAAAGATCCTTATCCCTTTATTTCGTTCATCGTTACACATTACTTTCTCAAAAATATTACTTCTGATCTCAAGTGTCCCAGGGAGTAACAGGGTTGTATTCCTTGGCACTGGGGACTGTACTGATACTACTCGACACCGAATGGGACGCCTGGCTGAGCCCTGAATATGACTGCGCCTCTTCTCGTTGCTGCCGTGCACGCTCGAGTGCCTTCTCGGGGCTGGGTCCTCGTGTCGAAGTGATAGCGTTGTCGGGTATTTTGCCAATGGGCAAGTGCAGCTTGATTGCCGCTTGAGGATCCTTCATGTCAATATTGTGCCGTCTGTATGTGTTCTTCTTCTGGCTCCTCATGGCTTGCGCTGATGGTTCAGCCACTGACAACCAATCCTTGACTTGAGTGAACCATCGTGATCTTTCCTTCTTGGACTTTCCCGTGTCCATTGATGACATGGAAATTCTTGATCTATCGTTTCCACTGAGAGATGGGTCATATTCAGACTGTGGGTGGCGTGGTATCAAAGCTGATGATCTGGGACTGACAAGTGTCTCTGTGGTTGATCTGGTAGAAGATGGCATGATTTGAGGTATATGAAGCTCGGGAGAACCACCAAGCTAAGTGGCTTCCAACGGTCAGGTTGGGAATTTGATGAATGATATAGATCAGTGGAGGGCTTCTTGTATACAGGCCAAGGCGTCGGTTGGTTGAAGAGATCCAACAGCCAGTGTGGGCATGTGAAGGGATAATATGCCAACTGGTATTTTCAGGATATGCCTTGAAGATGTGAATATTTTGAAAAGCCGGGCGTATCTAAATCAGGCATAGTCCTCAACCATGTAGTGCTGGTTATCTTGGTGATGTCGCCCCTAGAGACCTCGAGGCCGTAAGGAGTATTCTTCCCTGGCAGACGACAGGGAATTCTGAATTCCGATACTGACAAATGCAGGAACAAGATATAATAGTTATGATTGTGTGGCCCCAAACCTTTGGCGTTGTACGTCAACGGCGGTAGTGGGAGGATGATGCAAGACCGCGAGTCATGCAACGCATAAATGGAAGCACTGTCGACGACAGCTAGAGGATCGCCGGATGGATGGAATGTAAGAAGAACTATTGCTTCTGGAAGAGACAGAGACAAGAAAAGGAGCAGCAAGGAAAGCTATAAGGGGGGTTCTAAGGTTGAGAGAATGGATAACGGAGATGTCAAGGACAAAGAGATGGAGGGGATGCTCATATAAATCATGGGGTAGAGGGGATTTCAAGTGAGCGTCGGAGAGGCACACACCATCCTCAAAATGTACTGACCTTGTTCCATAGCACAAGAAAGAAAACCAATAATCAACCATGGTAGCGTCCAATAGTACAAGCAGAGGTACTTAACATGCATTACCTTACCCATCCATCCTTGTCACAAGCCTCCAGCGTCACTTCAACTCCATCACACCCTCGCAAACTGGTTTACGATATCCGATCTTGGTCTAGGTTCTATGTCGAGCTGAAGAGCCAACACGAAAATTGCTCACTTGGGCTTCTGATTGGATGAGGGCCGCTATGAAGCCGGGGATCCCTCTCGCGGGACGATGCAACGGCGAGACCTTGTGGCTTGTCTTGGTCTCTGCAGTAGTTGAAGCTGTCGCCGGGTGTTTGTGGTTTGGTGGCTTCGACGGCGAGTTTAACAGGTGAAATTTCCCTGTAAGAGAATGATGGGCTAGTCCCAAATGCCGAGGCACCGTTTGTCAATTCGGTTCTTGTAAGAGGCCGGGTCTTGTAAGAGGCGTCAAAATGTAGACTATGTTCTCAACCCGAGGCTATCGTTTTTTGATAACACAAAAGTGTTAAACGCCTCTACTGACGATCATTAACCAGACCGGAAATCTGCAGCATCTCACGTTGATGTTTGGGTGGGTGGCTGGGCCTCAGATCAAGTGACACAGAAAAAGTAATTATGCGTGTATCCATGGCAATCGACATGTCGATCAGGCTGTCAAGTTTTTGAAAAGCCAACAACCATCTTGATGAAGCACGTACTAAAGCGAACCTTTCTATGCAAACCATTTACTACTAAGCTATTGATGATGTTTGCTAACAGAGTTCACTACTGCACGACACTAACGGAGTTGTGCTCCGTTAGCTGGAGGCATTTTCGGATTGCTCTACAAAGTCCACGGCAGAGTTTATTAGCATCTCCCCCTTTTATTCTCTATGCCCCTGACTACCACCAGTGTCTTTTACAAAGAGCTTTGAACAGTGCCGTGTCTCGGTGCACAAAGTCAACCCCATCTTGGCTGATGCCAAGGCCGCTGATGCACAACCAAGGCTGAGATGGCGCTCGAACATCAAGTCAGGCGTATGACTTCCGAGCTCTTTTTAGATGCGGCAGCATGTCTGAGACCTATTGTGTCCAGAGACTTTCCAAGAGCTTGGTACAATGGGAGTCGAGACCAAATGATCGACACGCCTCGGTTCAACGTCGAACCTAACAGAATGGATGACTTCGTTAGCACGCGGGCGAAGAGAAACGTCACCCATCCTTAGCCATGAATCTAAGCGTGGCGAAAGTCGGAGATACAAGAGCTCAAGTGCTCTACATGTAGCTACTAAGATACCGCATACGTCCTCAGACCTCAAGCCGTGTTAACCTTAGACAAGCGTTCAATTTGACCTCCATGAATGCTCAGACATCCCGTCTTAGTCAACCCAACCCTTTAAAGCTTTCCCTCTTGCTTGTGTGTGCTTGTACACAGTCGGAAAGGGCAACCAAGAATCGCCGGCCACCTCACGCCTTAATAGCTGAGACAGTGTGTCTCTCGAGTCTCGACAGGGAATGGCAATCTATTTCAGCCTCTGGGGGCAGCTCTGTGATATCGACTCCGCTCTAGTGCATGTAGATGTATAAAAAGAGTTCATCATTTTGATTCTGTGAGACCATATCCCTCTGAAAATGCGCGCCCTACAGCAAAAAGAGCCGGCTTGTCCTTGTCCATTTATGCTTATGCCTTTGTAGAAACGGAAGTGAATGTCTCAGATGGCCAAATTCAAGGATGGTCCGTGCTTATTCGCATCGGAGCTGGCGTGAGATCTTGACCGATCGTTAAATATGGAGATCTCTCAACAGGGCTCATCCTAGCCATATCCTCCACTGCCCATTTGAGGTCCACTCTTTTACTGAAGCACCGAGACTCAAACTCACTCAGCTGAGGTTGAGACACTTGGGAACCTCACGATCCCCTAGTAAATTAGTAAATGGAGAGGGTCCTGGCGCCTCCTCTGAAAACAAGCTCATCACATTCATGCGCTTTGATCTCGATTTGTATCTTGTGTATACTCCGTAGCTGCACTGACCTTGTACCCTTGTACGATTCCAAGACAGAAATAGACCGTCATGCATCTGGCGTTACATCCAAAAGCCGCTCCTTAGTTATCAGACTTGGCTGACCCCGCCATAAGCTGCTTCTTCAGAGGGGTCACGACAGCCCGATTACCTTGTTGAGACACCTGACATCCATTCCATGGCCTGCTTTCACAAAGCGTCCCGATCCCGCCCCGTCCACTTCTCTTCTCACTTCCCTCATCTTCGGTCCTGTGTCCCACGTCTTTGTTCCTATTGGATCATTCTCACTTCCTCCTCCGCCGTCGTCCGGAGCTCTCCCGTGACATCTCCGTTCTTCGGTGCCTAGCTCACGATCAACTTGCGCAAGAGCTGACATCTTTGTCAGAGTCAACAAAAGCAATTTCTTCAGCGGCGCAACTCGATCATGCCCGCCCTCACAATCAGCACGGACAACCCTCCCAGCAATAATCCCCCTTCTCCGACCCGACCGCCTGTTTCCCCTATCACACCTCCCTTGCGTCCTACTCAACGACCCGCGACCGAAGCTACAAGTGCTGGCGCCGGCGGTCATCCAAGCCTTACACATTCGCAACCCGACCAGACTGCGATACCACCGCCTGCGCCTCAACCAATAGCCTTTGATTCCAACCCAGACGTCATTGCGCTC
The DNA here is from genome assembly GCA_014898875.1 of Fusarium miscanthi. Lineage (NCBI taxonomy): Eukaryota > Fungi > Ascomycota > Sordariomycetes > Hypocreales > Nectriaceae > Fusarium > Fusarium miscanthi. The sequence goes on from JAAVUA010000293.1 coordinate 24,577, forward strand.
AAGTCGGCGATTTCCATTCTACAAATTCAGCGACAGCGCGCCACTGCCGACATCCAGGCTCTCAGTCGCGCAAAAGACGAAGCTGTCCGGGACCCTGAAGCTTTCATCAAAGACCTTGCCGCAGGAAAGATTAATGCGCCTGAAATTGATAGCGATAGCGATGATGAAGATACAGAGATGAGCGGTCAAGGCAGCGGTAATCAACAAGACCCCGGTGAAGGGTCCTCCAAGCGGCGCATCTCTACCCAACCACCAGCATGGACGAATCTTCCCCAGCCGCAAAACGTGGTTCGCTGCCCACCCATCAACTGGTCGCAGTACGCTGTGGTCGGTGACTCCCTCGACAAACTTCACAACGAACAAGTCACGCGTCCCAACCAGGGTACACCGGCAACGATGGGCGCAAACGGCATGTACGAATTCAGAGGTGAAGGGAAGCAGGAGAGATACCAAGGTGTGGCGGCGCCCTATAACCCAACCCAGGACCGCCTAAACAAGAAACCCAAGAGTAGGAGGTCATGAGAAATGATGGCACCATGATTTACGAAAGGAATCGCATACACAGATTCTAAATATTGTCTTTCAGCGGAACATTGATGCACTGGATACATCATTTTCACGTATCGGCGTTAGAGAATAGATGGTTGGCGTTTGATAGGGTGCAAACAATACAACCCGACATTTCAATTATGCTGATCACTCGTTCTGGTAACATTGGCAGCGAAACCAAACTAGCAATTATGTTGAATTTGAAATTTGTGTGCCGAGAAACTTACAGAGGGAAAGCCGTATGCAACATCTGAACCTCTCAATCATGATTGTGTCTGAAGAAACACCTTCATGACAGGAAGGTCTGTGGGTCTCATAACCTAAAAACAAGAGCAAATCGATATGTTTTCACTGGCGCAAGGAAATAGAGCGACTTGGTATATCTCATATGTCTAGTAGCCTTCTGTAAATTATACCACATGTATCACAGCCTAGCCACGGAAAATCAAGTCAGCCGCATTTTAAAGAAATGGTCCAATCCTCGGACCGTGCCCTTTCAACGTGAACCACAGGCCCCAACGCCATGTAAATCAGACCAGTGCCCCTGATGTTGACCCAGTACGCCCCCGTGATGTTTTTATCTAAATCCTGGTATCAAGCCTGACAGAGCATATGGCTTACTCTGGGAAGTCCCTGTAAAGGTCGGTTAGCTTGCACATGGAATGACTGCAGGACATCTTGGTTAGATACTGACTCCATGCTCTGCTGTACGGATCGACGAAGACGTCGGTTGTACTTTTTCTTGTCGTCTGGACTTCCTCCCCAGTACATCTTGGTCGCTTCCGGGTTCACAATTTTGCGTGGGTCATAGGCTGGCTCATCATCTTCAAGGATCGCAAAGATGGCATCAATATGAGATCGCACATCTTCCCTTTTCATGGGGTTTGGAGTGTAGCATGCTGTACCATCTGCAGCGATGTGGTGGTGAAAGATCTTGGTCTCGAATTTAACACGAGGTTGCTCCTCGGGGAAACGGATGCTGAAGTTCATTTTGATTCTGAACAGGCCGCCATCTAGGTTGGTCATAGGACGTCCGAAATAGGTTATGACCCAGACGAATGGGTTCTCGTTTTCAAGAAAAACGTCGTGTGGCATATCGCTTCGTTTGAATGCTTCGACCACCTGCTCGAATTGATGCTGAAGATTAACAGCAACAGTTGTGTCCTTCTTCTTGGCGTCCAGGCCCTCCACAGCCCATTTCTCGGGCTCTGCGTCGATGGTAGCCTTGATAGCTTGCAGGCGGCTCCCGAGCTCGGGATAATTGAATTTCCCGTCCATTGAGTTGTTTCCTGGAGACTCGAACGGCATTCTTGCAAAAGGCTGGTTGGGCTTGGTCTCTGATTTGCCTTTTTCGATCGCAGCGAGGTATGATTCATAATACCAAAGAAAGCGGCGTTTGCACAGATCTCTAAAAGGTTCGAAGGGGACGGTTGCCTCGTCAATGTCATCATCATCCATGTCATTCGCTCCTGGAAGATTGTGCGACTGGGTGCTACCGGGGTTCATTCCAAGATAGCCTTCCAGACGTTGGATGACACTGATACGTAGTGTCTCGTGACGAATCTACCAGAGTTAGAGGTTCTCATGTAATGTGATATGGCAACAGACCTTTTGGATATAGTCCTTTTGGCTTTTCTTGTCGCTTTCATCATTGGCATCCTCGAATCCCGGTTCGTTCTCGTAGGGGTTAGACGATAGGAGACTCTGGATGGATAATAGGATTGATTCAAGTCCTTGCGCAGATGACCACTCCTCTCCACGCTCTCCACGCCATGTTCTAGCCATTGTCAGTTCGAGACCCAAATCTTTTACACAACTGTAATACCCTAGAATTGATCTGATCGTGTTAGTGCATGAGCATAGTGAAGTAGCAACATCTAATTACTTACAGACAGACTTTCCCATTGCTGTAGACATTTGGGTTGAAGCGACAACGTCCCCCGTTTGTGGTGATACAGATTACACTTGGGGATTTGGAAGGATATTCTGTCATCAAGGATGAGACCAAGCTTTGTCATGGTACGGGGGGGTTCTACCTTTGTGGAACCGAATGGCAAACTGTCGAGTTGAATCAGCCCATCTTTACATAGACAAGGATACATCCAACGCTCACGACATACCTCGAAGAACCCAAATTCATAGGGAGTCTCATGTGGTCCCATGATCAGGGCCTTTACATTGCGAACATCGATGTCGCGACATGCTACGGCGAGCGCTGTAATAAAAGGTGATCGCGTGGTCAGTTTCTTCTTTCGAATGCATGGGATATGCCATTTGGCAAAAGCGACATACACAAGTCACAGCTCTTCTGGATGTCACCCAGCTCCTTGGCATAGTGTTAGTATCTCGAATGTGGAATCGTGAACGAAGGGATGGGAATGCCAGCGAATGCGGGGCAGCGAACCTTGGAGATGCGAATGATAGACTGGTCCATGGCGCCTCGTATGTTGCAGTCTAAATGCTGATGTTTGAGAGCGGGTGCTTACTGCAGAGCGCGACGCACATGGACAAGTTGCTTCCTAGTGTGAGGCTATCTGTATGAAGTTTTGGGTGATGGGTGTCAAGGAAGGTAGGTGAGCTGAAGTATAAGGTTGGTAAGGTAGTGTAAGGGTAGATGTTGGAGTCTCGAGGCGGGTTGTGTGAGCAGGTATCATTAAGACCGTAGGAGGAAAGTGGGGGAGGCGGGAAGCTCATCGGGGCGGGCAGGCAGCTTTTACAGCTTGACCACCTATCAACAGACAACAGAACTTTATCCTGCCTACTAATGCCCTGGTTCTAAACACAAAGGCGGCTTGCTTGTTTAGGTGACCAAATGTAAGTACGTTTATTAGATATAAAGGAAATGCGGTTACTGTTATTCACTTTGTCCTCCTTCTCGGCTATCACGGCCTTCTAGTACAGCCATTAGGATAGATATTTGTGATTCACATATCAAGTAAACTCCATTTCAGCACTTACCTAAAGTACCAATACAATTTGTAAGTATATTCAATGTATTGCAGTTTTCCAAACAAGCGTTCCTAATTATCGTCATGTTATAAGAATGAACAGACGTAGAACGCTCCCGTGATCGTTGTCTTCTGGAACGAGCTTGAGCTGTCTGACTCCTTGTCTGCATTTGACCATTGACCGTGAGTTATATAAGGTGTTTGCTGGTCAAGGCCACGTATCTAAACAGACAAGTATGAGAGAAAACTCGTGTTAAATTCCACATCCAGTCACTCCTTTTGTTCTCCTTATTTTCTCTTCCGTCCCTCTTTTCCGTGAAGTTCGGTGATAAATCTGGGTAGTTGATTGCATAGAGTCTAAATGAGAATCAGAGAACACATACCAAGTATAACTATCATGTAAGAACATAGGCACCTAGGTACCTTAGTTATAATAATTTTACATCTTAAGGAAACCACCTTAATATGAATTCGAAACTGTAAGTAGTAAATACATATAGAGCACAATATACACACTTGAAATCCTGAACGCCGACAATGATCATTATGGACATCAAACTATGAACTACCTTTACCCGGGAGCTCAAAGAGGTGGGCCAGGCGGGGGTGCAGTTAGGCTACTAACCTAGGATCTAACGCTAGGTTAGTACTCACCTTAGGTAGTAGTGGTTGCCATTGGTGACGCGCTGCGCGTTTCTTAACGCGTAAATTGGTTTCCCTTAGCTCCCATCAAACGCAAGTCGGTGATTTTATATCACTACTTCACACGCTGGTTTCCTCCACCTTCACCTACAAGCTCAGTCGCGGGCAGTCCGACAAGCCAGCATATCATTGAATCAAGATGGCTAGCTTTTTTGACCTCAAGGCCAGAAAGGCAGCAGCGGCAGCCAACGGTAACGCTGACCAGAAGCAAGATAAACCGTCAAATGCTCGAACTCAACCCTGGGTCGAGAAATAGTACGTGAAACTCGAAATACAATATATTACTCGAGACTTACCACATTCAGCCGGCCAAAGACCCTCAGCGATGTTACTGCTCAAGATCATACCGTTGATGTGCTCCAACGGACACTGCAGTCCTCCAACGTACAATATCCCCTTGCTCTGAACTGCAAGAAGCCTCGACACTAATACTTCCTAGCTCCCTCACATGCTGTTTTACGGGCCTCCCGGGACAGGCAAAACCTCGACAGTTCTGGCGCTCGCCAAGGAACTATACGGTCCCGATATGATAAAATCAAGAGTCCTCGAGCTCAATGCCTCCGACGAGCGTGGTATCTCCATCGTCCGAGAAAAGGTCAAGAACTTTGCGCGCATGCAATTGACCAACCCGGCTCCCGGCTACAAGGACAAATACCCCTGCCCTCCTTTCAAGATCATTATCCTCGACGAGGCCGACTCCATGACACAAGACGCCCAAAGTGCACTGCGGCGAACCATGGAAACATACAGCAAGATTACTCGATTCTGTCTCATTTGCAACTATGTGACTCGAATTATCGACCCGCTTGCCAGTCGATGCAGCAAATTTCGATTCAAGAGTCTCGACCAGAGCAATGCAAAGAAGCGACTGGAGGAGATTGCAGAGAAGGAGGGCGTACCGCTGGAGGATAGTGCTGTTGATGCACTCATCAAGTGCAGCGAGGGTGATCTTCGAAAAGCCATCACCTTCTTGCAAAGTGCTGCTCGGCTCGTTAGCGCTGATGCCCCTGACAAGGAGGTCGAGGGTGACGAGGTGATGGATGTGGACAAGAAGGCGATCACAGTCAAGATTGTTGAGGATATTGCTGGTGTCATTCCGGACACGACCATCGATGATCTCGTCAAAGCAATACGTCCGAAGAAGTCAGGATCCTCCTACCAGATCATTTCGGATGTCGTTGAGAAGCTAGTTGCAGATGGCTGGAGCGCAGGTCAAGTGGTCAACCAAGTAAGTCTTATCCTTCATATCGCTGAACTGCTGCTAATAAACACCGTGACAGCTCTACCAAGCCTCGACATATGACGAGACGATACCTGATGCGCAGAAAAACAAGATCGTGTTGGTTTTCTCAGAAGTTGACAAGCGACTAGTAGATGGAGCAGATGAGCATCTCTCTATTCTCGACCTGTCGGTGAGAATATCAACCATCATGTCGAAGAAGTGAGTTCTCGGCTTTGTAGTATTTAGTGCGCCGCATCAAGAGATGAGGGACGGAGTCATGGTTAGAAATGGGTTGGCGTTTGAAACTGGCTCGATATCACCAGACATCTATTGTACTTGTCGTTATTCTAATCCTGCGCCGCGTCTCCCTGACCAATTAATCCGAGGTTACCTTGCAGACTAGACCACGCATCCTTCGGCTCTGTGATTCTCTTCTCTGTATGCCTTCTCGCCTTGCTTGGAGATTTGGGACCTGCCTCAAGCCAAACGTCATCCACCGTAGTATCGGCCTGTGTTTCTTCTTCCTCAGCCGCCTCGTCCTGACCCAAAAGCTGGTCAATTTCCTGTAGAGCTTGCATCGAGTTCTCCAGCGCAAGCTGTCCACCTTCAATCTGCTCCGCCACATTTTCTAGGGTAGCGATCTTGGCCGAATCTGCAGCGAGAACCCATGGTTGGACCTTGCCTGTCAGACCTGAGCGTTCGTCCGAAGCAAGGAACTCTCCCAGCCCAGACCTCCTCCGAGACGATGGTGCCACCGAATGAGATGGAAGCAGTTGACTTTCTTCTTCCAAATGACTGAGCGACTGACAGTTATCCTTGATTTCTTTACCGAGTGCCGTATTTACGTGTGCTTTTTGTGTTATCATGGCCCTCTGCTTTTTGGAAAGGGCAAGGAGAGTCTCGATGTATGGTGTCAGGAGATAGGTACTCGATGCAGGTTCTGGTTCCTCAACTTCTTGCTTGGTGGAGGAGGGTGCCAGAATAGGGACAGCCGATGACTCGAATCGTTCACCAGCAGAGGCGAGGAGGGACCGCCTCGTTGCAAGATAATTGGCGTACTTTTCTTTGATGATGCAGAGATGGTTGTTGATCGTCGCTTGGTCCGCTGTTGATTGGCTATGGCTCTTGGAACCGTCCTCATCTCCATCATCACCCCCTGATGCCTTGCTCAACTCTGTCTCAATCCAATTGATAAGCTCGTTTCTTGTTGTGTTAAGAGCATGTAGTCTGATGCCATTGCTGATAACATCTGGTATGCTCTGAGCATTTGCTCTCGTTTCTCGAAGTAACTGCTCCTCTCGTCGCAGCAGGAGTTTAGCCCTCAAGACCGCCTTTTCAAGCTGTGCCACTTGCTCTGTTAAGTCTGTCTTCTTGACGCTCTGTTGTGCGACAAGACTGTTCACCACCTCTTTTGGCACACTCGGTAGACTGGCAGCTTCATGGAAAACATCTTCAGGGTCTAGATATTCAGGAGCAGCGGCTGGCTTTTGCATGAGTGAGTCCAGGTGACTTTGGACGGCTGTAAGTCGCGCTTGTTTCGCCTGGAGCTTTAGAAGTGAGACCTGCTCTTCTAGTAGCTCGTCGCTGGATGAGAGCTCTTTGGCTAATGGCGAGGAGGGAAGATTAGATTGGGCAGCATCTTCGTAATTTCGACGCGCATCAACATTTGCCTTTAGAGCCTCAACGTACTCCCTGTAGATTCCCTTCGAACTTGAATCCAGAGTTACGTCGCGTGTTGAATCTGCCAAAGACACAGGCTGTTTGACTGGGCCATCATGAGAACATGTTCCAAGATGGAGAGCCAAAACTCGTCGAATGTAGTTCACTTGTTCCCGTGGCTTGATATATGAATCAAGTGTCTTCTGAAATATCTCAGCGGTCTCAGAAGGATTTGCCATTGTGAATCATGGTTTGTCGGTGAAGAAATCCCTGGCCTAGGCTTGCTGCTCTGGTCTCGGTGAAAGTAAATAGACGAAATATGTTAGTATGTTAGTCCATGGGCAGGTTAGACAGTACTGAAGTGTGGCTAGTGTCCCCCTAGCCAACACCCCAGTGACTACGCAATGAATTGATAATCTTGATTTACTTGTTCAATTTGCAATCCGAGTCTATACTCCAACTCATTCTTCTCGTAGTCTTGTCAATGCTCAAATCTATTGAGTACCTAGCATAAATTATGACCTGAGCTCTTGGCCCCATATGCATTTGCGCCACACAAGCTCTTATCCGAACCTGGCCTAGTGCAGTAGCCTGCTAGGCTGAGATCCGAAATTTACGATCGCGACTTGAACTTCCAAACCTTGAGACAACTACAAATCTTTTCAAAACGATTGCGCATCAATCGCAGACTACAAAATACTCAGGCAACGGATATATATCTGATTTAGTCGCGTCTGTGGAAAACTCATGGTTATTTAACTGCCAAGCGCCCCAGGCTTTGTCGAGAGCATCGACGTTCTCTATCAATCACAGCATAATAATCTAGGCATCATGTCGGACGCAAATCGAGATGTGTCGCAGTACAAGTACTCGGCCATGTCGAACCTGGTTCTCCAGGCCGATCGTCGATTCGTCACAAGACGAACCGATGAGGCTACTGGTGATCCAGAGTCGCTGGCCGGTCGCTTGAGTATTCGAGATATGGGTGCTCGAGTTGCCCGCGACGACGCGCCAAAACCGAAGAAACAGCCTGGACTCCCCGAAATCGAGCGTGGCAGCCTAAGAGAAGGCGAAGATATTCTGGCACGAGAACAGCGCAGACGAAAGGCAGAGGCGCCTCAGTCGACAGGTATCCTCGGCGCCAACGATCTTTTGGTGGAGGGCATCACATACCGACCACGAACCGCAGCGACGCGTCAGACTTTCGATCTTATCATTACTTCGGTAGCAAAAACTCTGGGTGACGTACCCCACGAGGTCGTACGTAGTGCAGCGGATGCCGTCCTGGAATATTTGAAGGATGATGATCTGAAAGATCTGGATAAGAAGAGGGAAATCGACGACATCTTGGGTGTGACACTAAACCCCAAGGAATTCAATGAGTTGGTGAACCTCGGCAAAAAGATCACAGATTACGACGCCCAGGACGACGACGAGGACGTTGCGATGGGTGGCGCCGACGGTGAGGATGCTGAAATAGATGAGCGCCAGGGTGTTGCGGTCGCGTTCGATGAAGACGAAGAGGATGACGAGGGGGGCCTTGTTCATGAAGTCCGTGACGAATCTTCAGAGGACGAAGAGGAAGAGGAAGAGGAAGGGAAGGAACAGAGTGCTGAAGTCAAGGAAGAAGATGCTGTTGCTGACGTTGGGGATGAGATGATTCTCGACTCGGCGCCTTCAGGTGGCAAACAAGACGAGAAAGACAAGCATAGCATACCAGCCCGAGACATCGATACATTTTGGTTACAACGGCAAATCGGCACACTATACCCCGACGCTCATGAGCAAAGCGACAAAACAAAGGAGGCGCTGAAGATCCTGTCAGGAGAACCTGGTGAGGATGGCGAGGAAAAGTCCTTACGTGATGTTGAGAACGAGCTCATGGAGTTGTTCGACTACGAACATCATGAGTTGGTTCAGAAGCTTGTTGAGAACAGGGAGAAAGTTTTCTGGCTCACAAAATTAGCACGAACACAGACTCCCGAAGAGCGTGCTGACGTTGAGCGCGAAATGGTCTCGGAGGGTCTTCAATGGATTCTCAACGAACTCAAGGGTAAAGTCACTGCCGAGGGCAAGAAGGGCAAGATTGACATCAAGATGGATATTGATGTCCCAGCTTCCTTTACCGCGGATGGAACCAAGGCCGAACGTGCCGAGGGTCAACTTGTCGGCGGGCTTCAGCCTCGAAAGCTCATCAACCTCGATAATCTGGTCTTCGATCAAGGAAATCACCTTATGACAAACCCAAAGGTCCGGCTACCAGAAGGCTCAACCAAGAGGACGTTCAAGGGCTATGAAGAAATCCACATCCCTACTCCTAAGAAACGCAATGAGCCCGGCGATGTCTTGATACCCATTTCTGATATGCCAGAGTGGTCACGAAACCCCTTCAGTAAGAATCAGTCCTTGAACAAGATCCAGTCCAAGTGCTATCCTTCAGCATTCGCCGATGATGGAAACATGCTCGTTTGTGCTCCTACTGGTAGTGGAAAAACCAATGTTGGTGTGCTCGCTATTCTCCGGGAGATTGGAAAGCATCGCAACCCTGAGACCGGCGATATCGATCTAGACGCCTTTAAGATCGTCTGTATCGCTCCTTTGAAGGCTCTAGTTCAGGAACAGGTTGGCAACCTGGGTGGTAGGCTCGAGTCTTATGGTATTCGAGTCGCGGAATTGACAGGTGATCGTCAACTTACCAAGCAACAAATCGCCGAGACGCAGATCATCGTCACAACCCCCGAGAAATGGGACGTCATCACCAGAAAGTCCAATGACTTGACCTACACCAACCTCGTACGCCTCATCATTATCGACGAAATTCACCTTCTCCACGACGACCGTGGCCCAGTACTGGAAAGCATTGTTAGCCGAACCATCCGCAAGACTGAACAAACTGGCGAGCCAGTTCGAATTATTGGTCTTTCTGCCACCCTGCCCAACTACAAAGATGTTGCGAGTTTCTTGCGAGTGGACACAAAGAAGGACCTCTTCCACTTTGACGGATCTTTCCGACCCTGTCCTCTGCGACAGGAGTTTGTTGGTGTCACTGACCGTAAAGCCATCAAGCAGCTTAAGACCATGAACGACGTCTGCTACAACAAGGTGATCGAGCATGTGGGCACAAACCGTAACCAGATGCTTATCTTTGTGCATTCCCGAAAAGAGACTGCGAAGACTGCTCGCTACATCCGCGATAAGGCTCTTGAGTCAGACACAATCAACCAGATCCTTCGTCACGATGCTGGTAGCCGCGAGGTCCTCAATGAAGCGTCTTCGCAGGCAACCGATCAAGACCTCAAGGATATTCTGCCATATGGTTTCGGCATCCACCATGCTGGTATGAGCCGAGCTGACAGAACAGATGTCGAAAATCTATTTGCCCATGGTGCTATCCAGGTCCTTGTGTGTACTGCTACGCTGGCTTGGGGTGTGAACTTGCCTGCCCATACAGTTATCATCAAGGGAACACAGGTTTACTCCCCCGAGAAGGGTAGCTGGGTTGAGCTCAGCCCTCAAGACGTCCTTCAAATGCTTGGGCGTGCGGGCCGACCCCAATACGATACTTATGGAGAAGGTATCATTATTACGACGCAGAGCGAAATGCAATACTATCTTTCACTTCTGAATCAGCAGCTCCCGATTGAGAGTCAGTTTGTCAGCAAGCTGGTGGACAACCTGAATGCCGAAATCGTCCTTGGCAACGTAAGGACTCGTGATGAAGGTGTTGAGTGGCTGGGCTACACATACCTCTTTGTCAGAATGCTTCGCTCACCTGGACTTTACCAGGTGGGCGCAGAGTACGAAGATGACGTGGCTCTTGAGCAGAAGCGAGTTGACTTGATTCATTCTGCCGCCATGGTTTTGCGAAAGTCAAATCTCATCAAGTATGATGAAAAGACTGGAAAGCTCCAGTCAACCGAGCTTGGTCGTATCGCTTCGCATTATTATATCACATTCGGTTCTATGGAGACTTACAACAACCTCATCCAGCCTTCTATCACTACGATCGAGCTCTTCCGTGTCTTCGCCCTCAGTGCCGAATTCAAGTATATCCCTGTTCGACAGGATGAGAAGCTTGAGTTGGCTAAGCTGCTGGGCCGAGTCCCAATCCCCGTCAAAGAGAGCATTGAGGAACCCCACGCCAAGATCAATGTCCTCTTGCAGGCATACATCTCGCGCCTCAAGCTCGATGGCCTCGCGCTCATGGCCGACATGGTGTACGTTACGCAATCTGCTGGCCGTATCTTGCGAGCTATCTTTGAGATCGCAATGAAGAAAGGCTGGGCATCCGTTGCGAAGACTGCCCTGGACCTCTGTAAGATGGCCGAGAAGCGGATGTGGCCAACCATGTCACCTCTCCGACAGTTCCCCTCTTGTCCTCGGGATGTTATTCAGAAGGCTGAGAAAATCGATGTGTCTTGGAGCAGCTACTTCGATCTAGATCCTCCCCGTATGGGTGAGCTTCTTGGCCTTCCTCGAGCCGGCCGCACTGTATGTGGCTTGGTCAACAAGTTCCCGCGAGTCGAAGTCCAGGCTCAAGTTCAACCTATGACAAGATCGATGCTACGTGTCGAACTGAGCATCACGCCTAATTTTGAGTGGGACGATTCTATCCACGGCGCGGCAGAGAGCTTTTGGATCATTGTCGAGGACTGCGATGGAGAAGACATACTTTACCACGACACCTTTTTGCTGCGAAAGGAATACGCCGAATCGGAGCAAAATGAGCACATTGTCGACTTCACTGTTCCTATCACAGATCCAATGCCTCCAAACTACTTCGTTTCGGTTATCTCTGACCGATGGATGCATGCTGAGACTAGACTTCCTGTTCCTTTCCATAAGTTGATCTTGCCCGAGAAGTTCCCTCCTCATACAGAACTTCTTGAGCTCCAGCCTCTCCCCGTTTCTGCCCTCAAGGTGTCAAGCTACGTTGATCTCTATCCTGCATGGAAGCAGTTCAACAGAATCCAAACACAGACTTTCAACTCGCTGCATAAGACTGATGCGAATGTGTTTATTGGAGCCCCCACAGGTAGCGGCAAGACTGTTTGTGCCGAATTTGCTCTTCTAAGGCACTGGACGAAGGGTGATGCTGGGCGTGCTGTGTATATTGCCCCTTTCCAAGAACTCGTTGACTCTCGCCTCCAAGATTGGCAGAAGAGGCTCAGCCATCTCAATGGCGGCAAAGAGATAGTGAAGCTTACTGGTGAGACGGTAACAGATCTCAAGCTGTTGGAACAGGGCGACTTGATCTTGGCAACCCCAACTCAGTGGGATGTGCTATCAAGACAATGGAAGCGACGCAAGAACGTTCAGACAGTTGAACTATTTATTGCTGACGAGGTCCATCTCCTTGGTAGTTCTCAAGGTTATGTGTACGAGACGATCGTCTCTCGTATGCACTACATTCGCACACAGACAGAATTACCCCTGCGAATTGTTGCATTGAGTGTATCGCTTGCGAACGCTCGGGACATTGGTGAATGGATCGATGCAAAGAAGCACGACATCTATAACTTCAGTCCACATGTTCGACCGGTCCCTCTTGAGCTTCACCTCCAGTCATTCACAAATACTCATTTCCCATCTCTTATGCTTGCTATGGCCAAACCCACGTATCTGGCCATCACACAAATGTCTCCTGACAAGCCTGCCATGATCTTCGTACCCAGCCGCAAACAGACTCGTGCAACTGCCCGAGATTTGTTGGCTGCAGCTTTTGCTGACGATGATGAGGACCGTTTCCTTCACGCTGAGGTGGAGCAAATGAAGCCTCTGCTTGAACGCATCAACGAGGAGGCTCTCGCCGAAGCCCTCTCTCATGGTGTTGGCTACTACCATGAGGCTCTTAGCCAGAGTGACAAGCGAATTGTTAAGCATCTCTACGATAATGGTGCCATCCAGGTGCTTGTTGCTTCACGCGATGTTTGCTGGGAGCTCAACAGCACAGCTCATCTCGTTATCGTCATGGGCACACAATACTTTGAAGGCCGAGAGCATCGATATGTTGACTACCCTCTCAGTGAGGTGTTGCACATGTTCGGTAAAGCTCTTAGACCCTCCAAGGACGGCAGAGGCCGAGGCGTCCTTATGCTGCCCCAAGTCAAGCGCGAGTACTACAAGAAATTCCTAAATGAGGCCCTTCCTGTTGAGTCGCATCTCCACAACTACTTGCACGATGTCTTTGTGACAGAGATCAGCACCAAGATGATCGAGTCGGGCGACGATGCGATCAACTGGACTACTTTCACCTACTTCTACCGAAGGCTGCTTGCCAACCCGAGTTATTATAGCTTGACAAGCACAACGCATGAGGGCCTCAGCAACTACATGTCTGACTTGGTTGAGACGACTCTCCGTGAGCTCAGCGAATCCAAGATCATTGAGTTTGACGAGGATGACGGATCCGTGGCACCTCAAAACGCAGCCATGATTGCGGCATACTACAACATATCCTACATCACGATGCAGACTTTCCTGCTCTCTTTGAGTGCTCGCACAAAGCTCAAAGGTATTATGGAAATCGTCACTTCAGCAACAGAGTTTGAGTCGATCCAGATTCGACGCCATGAGGATGGTCTGTTGCGACGCATATACGACCGAGTGCCTGTCAAGATGTCCGAACCAGTTTATGACTCCCCTCATTTCAAATCCTTCGTCTTGCTCCAGTCTCACTTCTCCCGCATGCAGCTACCAATTGATCTTGCAAAGGACCAGGAGGTCCTGCTGTCGAGGGTGTTGAGCCTTCTGAGTGCCATGGTCGACATCCTGTCTTCGGAGGGACATCTCAACGCTATGAGCGCTATGGAGATGTCACAGATGATTGTTCAGGGAGTGTGGGATCGGGACAGCCCTCTTAAACAAATTCCTCACTTCTCACCGGAGGTTGTCAAGGTGGCTAATGAGTTTGGGTACGTACTGAGTGATAAATTGGTCGGACCGTCAGCTAATGTTATTCGCAGAATCAAGGATATCTTTGATTTCATGGAAGCCATGAACCCGGATGAGAATGCCGATTACAACAAGCTTGTTAAGCGACTTGGCTTGTCACAAAACCAATTGGCACAGGCCGCAAACTTCACAAACGACAAGTACCCTGACCTGGAGCTTGAGCATGAGGTTCTTGACGAGGGTGAGATCAGGGCAGGTGAACCGGCCTACCTGAACATCAAGATTGCTCGCAATTTGGAAGAGGAGGACGGTGATTATGACTCTACCGTACACGCACCATTCTACCCGTCTAAGAAGATGGAGAACTGGTGGCTGGTTGTTGGTGACGAGAAGACCAAGAGCCTCTTGGCCATCAAGCGAGTGACAATCGGGCGGGAACTGAACGTTCGCCTCGAGTACACTGTGCCATCACCTGGTGAGCATGATCTGAAGCTGTTCCTAATGAGTGATAGTTATGTTGGAGTCGACCAGGAGCGGGAGTTTTCGGTTACAGCAGCCGAGGGTATGGACGTGGATGACGATGAAGGGGACGAGGACGAAGACGAGGAGTAGAAGCTCAAGCTCACTCCGAGCTACAATTACCACGGCGATTGCCAGCGATGGCGTTGTACACTATTGAAGACTACGAATGCGGACTTAGGAGATAATAATCGAATCTATCAACTCGGGACTTTGACTGAGATGTGCTTTTTGAGATGAGTTTTCTGGAAACAGGCCGAGTTGTGTGGATGCACCACGAGTGAAATAGGCGCGAGGTGTTGAGATCTAGTGTTCACAACGCCAAACGCGTCCAGAGAGAGCTAGGCCCACGACGTGACTTTTGCCGGGAATTGGGCAGTGAAGATGGTGAGAAAAGAGACTACGGACGCGTCCCTCCGATGGTCTTGTATACCAGGGCGTCGAATCAGCGTCGACTACGCGCTGGGCCTTTGATGTCGTGTGTGAGAGGGAGAGAGCCTGGGGTTGGGGATGACGCCGCCCGCAGCGCAGTGCAGCGCAAATGCCAGATACCCATCACGTGACCGAAGCTCTGGTGACGTTTGAAAGTGCTTCTGTTTCCCTTGCAAAGCCCAGTCCAGCCCATCAAACTCGCACCAGCGTTTTTTCTTCGTCAACCCCAACATCGCGGCACAACTCGAAGAGCCGCCCATCATCATCAATTGCGCAAATCATCGCCAACACATCATTGCCATCGCTCTACGAACCTCGCGCTCCATTGACACGCGCAATACAGCAGCCGCTACGCGTTCGCCTATCTTTTGCGAGCTGGGATTCTACTTCTGGCTCCTGTGATTTGTGACAAGCGAAAACATTATCACCGCTCTTGCCATGACCGACCAGATTAACGAGAAGCCTGAGGTTGAGCCAACTGCTCCCGGCGCGCAGGAGGTTCCTGCCGCAGAGAAGCCTACTGAGCTATCATCGATCGGAAACGAAGCCGCAGAGGCCGATGGCGAGGCGAACAAGGGAGATACAAAGACTGCTGAGGGTAAGTTATGATTACGAAGCGTTTGTCATTCGTTGCGCACTTGATCGCATTGCCATAGAAATCGCGCTTTGATTTCTCGTGTGCTCTGTCGCTCAGGCGCGTCCTTCCCTTTGTCAGATCCGTGCTGACCACATCGCGCAACAGAAACCAAAGAAGTTGGAAACTCTGAGAAACCCACCGAAGATAAAGACGCGGCCGAAGCACCAAAGGAGGACTCAAAGCCCACTGAAGAGGGTGCAGATACCGAAATGAAGGACGCGACTGAGGCGCCGGCTGCCGGGGAGACCAAGGCCGAGAACTCCGCTCCATCTGCCGATGGTGAGACAGCAACCGAAAACGCCGCCACCGAGTCTGCCTCAGCAAAGGCGAAGAACAATAGACGAAAGTCGACTGGCACCGCCAGTCGCAAGAGCCTGAGCAAGAAAGCCTCCAAGGCGCGTCTCACGCATTTGGATGCCAAGCCTGGAGACCACTTCTTGGTCAAGCTCAAAGGATTTCCCGCTTGGCCTGCCATCATATGCGATGAATCAATGCTGCCTCAAGCTTTGGTCGATAGCCGCCCTGTAGCTGCTGCGCGACCAGATGGCTCCTATACCGAGGCATATGCTGATGGTGGCAAACGTGTCAACGACAGAACCTTCCCAGTCATGTATCTCCACACGAACGAATTGTAAGTTGCCGCTCATCACTGTTTTCGATCATCGCTAACCTAGCTACAGTGGTTGGGTACCCAATACTGGACTTACAGAGCTTACTCCTGAAAAGGCCAGAGAGACAATCACCGAGAAGATGCGCAAGGATTTAAAGGAGGCATTCTCACTCGCAGCCGAACACAACTCTATCGAACACTACAAGGACGTGCTTAAGCAATTCCAAGATGAACTACTTGCCAAGCAGCAAGCTGCTGCGACACCCAAGAAGAGTAAGAAGGGCAAGGCCAAGGCTGCCGACGAAGACGTCGAGATGGAAGACGCCGACGATGCTTCAGAAAAGTCCAAGTCCAAGAAGCGTAAGGCCGAGGATGATGTCAGTGTAATTCTTCCTACACGCTGTTGGTGATTCATTCTGCTAACAAAACCGCCAGACACCACAACGACCTGAATCCGTCAAGAAACCTAAGATTAAGCTCAATACATCAACACCCAAGGCCGCTAATGGCACTCCCAAGGCCAAAGAGGAGTCTGCTGCCAAAGCCAAGGTCAAGGTCAAGAAGTCGTCTGATAAGAAGGCTGAGGCCACTAAGAAGGCCAAGATGACCCCTGAGGAGCGAAGACATCACAAGGAGGTGAGATAACTACAGCCGTATTTTTGCCTGATCAATCTACTAACACCTTTACAGAAGGAAGTGTTATATCTCCGTCATAAGCTTCAACGAGGTCTCCTCACCAGAGATCAGCAACCCCAGGAATCAGAGATGGAACATATGTCCGAATACGTCACCATGTTGGAGAATCTGAAGGATCTTGAAGTGTCCATCATTCGTGCCACCAAGATCAACAAGGTTCTCAAAGCTATTCTCAAATTGGAATCGATCCCCCGTGAGGACGACTTCCATTTCAAGGACCGTTCCAAGGTTCTTCTGGACCAGTGGACTCAGCTACTGGCTACTGAAAATGCCACCCCTGCTCCTGATGCCACCAACGGCGTCAATGGCAAGTCGGAAGCCAAGCCAGACGACAAGAAGGACGATAGCGGCAAGGAGACCACTGAAGAGCCAAAGCCCGAGGCCACAAAGACGGAAGAAACCAAGACTGAGAAGCCCGAGGAGACCGAGGAGGAGAAGATTGCGGAAACGCCACAAGCATCAGCGTCTGAAGAGAAGAAGGACGACGTAAGCAGAAAACAAGCCCTTTTGTTATGAGCTTGACTGACCGAAAAAGAAGACCGTCGCTCCTCCCGAGCCTGTTGAAGCTGCAGCCTAAGTAACGGGTCAGCTCACGGTGGTTTTAGAGCAATTTATTTCATGGCGTCACGGTTTATGGTCCACAAACACTGGTCTTTTTCCTGATTTTCTACTTTTTTCTTATGCTTTTCTTAACAACTATGGTAAAAGTGACTTCGCCGCGTTGCGTCTTTTCGGTATCTGTATGAATATCTGCCAAATCTGGCGGCAGGGGTGCGCCACGACTCTCTGGAGTCATAATGATCTCAGGAGTGACGGAGGCAAGAAACATCTCTTTGGGGGGACTGTACAAAGGGCAAAATCAACAATACTGGGTCAGGAGGCTCGCTTTACGTGGGTTTCTATAAACCAGTTTGGACAGGAGGCGAGCATGGCATGGATGTCAAGACGGCATATGGGATGGGTGGCAAGCGAATCGAAGCAAGCTCAAAGAATGAGATGATGACCTTCGAGAGGAGGCATATGAGAATGAGGATTTGGCGAGCAATAGCATACAGGTGATGAATGGGACAAAGAATTAGAAGCATCCTGTATAAAGTGCCTTGTTTTCGATGAAGAGTATAGGAACCCGTACAGATCGTATATATCAGTCATTGTCTAGGCATCTTGCTTTGTGAAGTCTTAGTGCTTGTATGTACGGATACGATCTTGATGGTTGTTGGGATACAGTGCGTAGTACAGTGCCAGCATATTTATCTACTGTCTAAAACGCGTTGACCTTCACCCTCGATCCAAGCTCAGGAGCTTCCTCATCTTCAAGACTTTAATAACTTTTGCAGCATAAAACTGTCGATCATGACCCGTGAAGTCGTCAAACAGGACACATATAGCCAAGAGGATCATCAGGTAACTAAAACCCTAATCACGAAACTTGTGCAATGCTTTCACTAACTCGGTTATCAGGTCGCATATATCTTCGACCCTGAAGACGATGGGACACGTCAAAAACCAGCCAAGCGGAGAAGAAGATCTAAGCAGGGCCAGAATTCTGGAGAAATAGTGAAAGACTCATCAGCTTTTGTGCCTCTTCTCAATGGTGCTGAGAAACCCGAGCTCGTCAAATTGAGGGAGAGACTGTTCCAGGAGAGCTGGGCTAAGATTGATGAACGGATCGAGGTAGGTGAACGAAGCTTATTCACCTGATGTATCGCTCACACGAATTAGAGAATACTCAAAACCTCAAATATCGAGACTCTCAATGAAGTCAGCGAGTTTGCCAAAGACGCAGTGGCAGAATCGTAAGAGCCGTACTCCTGATATACCTGCAACCCCTAATATTTGGATAGTGGGGATAGAATCCCTTCAGCATTCATCATCACAGGACCTAACATCGCATCACAAGATCTGCTCTTTCAACAATTATCGGAGACACTTCAGCAAACAACATCGAGCAGGTTTGTCGGTTTGCGGTCATCAGAGGCATCGACGCTGAAAGCCACGTTGAAGAAGATTATTCGAGATGTCACAGCCAAAGCCTCCACTGATGAGGATGATGATCTTGAAGTCAGTGACGGTCGAGAGGTGAGTTATTCGCATTTTCACAGAACAACACTCATTCTCTACAGGGACGAAGGTATCTCGATTATGATCTTGAAGCACTGCATGCGTTTATCAAACCCCAAAGTGTAGAGCATGTGTTTGTCGCCTTTCAAGACAGTGAAGGTTTCGACAGCAGTTTGTTATCGGATTTGATCATTCTCTTCAAGTACGTGTCTGAATCAGACATTTCGTTCACTGCTGCTAACACGTAATCAAGCTCTTGGCGCCCCCGTATACCATTTACTCTTCTCTTTGGTATCGCCACATCAGTCGAGCTTCTCCAAGCCAGACTACTCAAGGCTTCCTGTCAACAAATGTATGGAGCGCAGTTTGATGTGATTCAGACCTCGGCCATTCTCGAGACAGTCTTCAGAACAGCGGTAGCAACATCTGATGCTCCCGTAGTACTGGGAGCATCGCTCATCCGCAGCCTGCTTGATCGTCAGCACGACCAGGTTTCAGGCATTCAGACATTCACTATGTCATTGAAGGTGAGCTTCGAACAGATAATGTAAACGAGTTTGATGGTAGCTAACAAATAATAGTACGCTTATATGTGTCATTTCTTTGCGAATCCACTCAGCGTTCTCGAGCATACCGCACTGTTGCAAGCTGAGCATATCGAGGCCATTCGGCATACTGATTCTTTCAGAGAAAACGTTGAGCAGGCAGTAGAATCTGGCATCTTGGATAATGTACAATACGCCAAAGATTTGCTTGAGAACGATGAGTTTCTCGTTACGCGAGTCCAAGATAGTCTAGCCCGTCGTCAAGAATCCGTTGAGGACTTTTTGCGGTCACTTCTTATTCTCGGAGAAACAGAATCGCAAGGCATTGAGTTCTCAAGAGCATATGCGGAAGCTTTGGATGATGGCGTTTCAATCACTGAGAACTCGAGAGCTCTTGAGTCGGTACGACGTATGGACGTCAGCGAGCTGCTGGTCATGCTTCGCAAGGTCGTATCAATCTTGCAGAAAGGAGACCGCGGCTTACTTCTCGACCCAGCGTCGAAGCAAACGGACCTTGAATTTCGAGATGCACTTACAAGACAACTTGTCAATCTGGAGGAGCTACAGTCAAGGGCAGAAGAGCAGGGGATTACACTACGGAGCAAGTACAGCGGACAGAGCAAAGTGATGCGCACAACTGTGATTGCACAGAGAGTTCAATTGAGTCAAGACTCGGCTGCACTTACAGATGAAGACAAGCAACTTACTCAGGCCGTCGACGACATCACCGGCCTATTGATCACGCATGTTCAATTTGTCAGACCCAGGTCTCTCCTGTCGTCGGAGAGCTGGTTATACGATTCTCGAGCTCCGTCGCGAGACGTGTTCGTGCCTCGACCACGGGCAGTTCTAGAACGCAGCCTCACCAGGCCGCACGACTATCTGTCATGTTCATGCTGCAAGCCAGGCGATGGAGAAACGCCGGCCACTCTGCCGGCCACGGCGCTCTTATACCGTCTGTACACAGAGACTGGGAGCCTCATCAACGTGGCAGATCTCTGGGCTGCATTCTCAGCACTTGTAAGCGAGGACGAGACAGACGAACGCAAGTCGTTGGTGATGTTTTACCGTGCGCTGGCTGAGCTGAGGGCTTTGGGATTCGTCAAAGCAAGCAAGAAGAAAGCGGACCACATTGCCAAGCTGAAGTGGCTCTGAGTATGGGTATTGCGATTGCATTAGTCGACAAAGTTTGAGAAAGAGAGACATGGCGAGAAAATTGAAGACTGCAACCGCCAAATGGGGATGGTCCTTTGTATTTGAGGGGATGAGACGGGATTAACC
>JAAVUA010000294.1:0-168480 GCA_014898875.1 Fusarium miscanthi
CTTCAAGAACCAGCCCAAGGATCAGATTGTCGTTTGGGTCTACGGACTACTTGTCGAGAAGAACGGCGACTACGTTAAGAAGCCTATGCAAGACTGCACTGGCGAGGAGATCACCCAGGAGTGGTTGTATCACATGGGAGTCCCAGAGAGCGACATCCCCGTTCTTGCGGCTGAAGGCGCCAAGTGCGTTCCAGTAATGATGCCATATGTCACATCTTTCTTCATGCCACGAAAAGCAGGTGATCGCCCCGATATTGTTCCAGCCGGAGCAGAGAACTTTGCCTTCCTTGGGCAGTTTTCAGAGACGACACGCGACACCATTTTTACTACAGAATATTCTGTTCGTACGGCTATGGAGTCGGTATACCAGCTTACTGGAGTAGATCGTGGTGTCCCAGAGGTATTTGGTTCGACTTACGATGTGAGGGTTTTGCTTGATGCAATGTGTCAGTTGCGAGATGGTAAGGAATTGGCGACGTGGCTGCCAGAGCGTATTCGAAGGTTTTTTGTCAACAAGTTGGAAGGATCACAGATTGGCCAGTTGATGCATGAGTATCATCTCATTTAGATAATTATTGTTACTTCGAGGATATGTATTTATAGAGTTAAATATTATCATTACTAAAAAATGGTATCTCGCTTAAACATTTTAAGACCATGGAGCATGTTAGTTCAACCTCCGTGAAGCAACGGAGATGAATCTGAACCTAAACGCACTTGATTGACCAATCGCTCTATGGATTAAGAACGGGCCTCCACTATCGAGCTAGCTGTGGTGCAAGGGATGTATTAGAAGTCCTTCGATATTAAGTAATCAGGGTTCAGCCATAACGCACACGGCTTACCCTAATTCAGGGGACCGTGGGATGGAGGCATGTCAATTCCCGAGTTTATTTTTAAGCTTATTCATTGTTTCCACTTTGATCTTTGATCGCCTCACGAGCTGAAAGCTGCGGGTTTGGAACTTTGGTATGTACTAAGAGGAGAGGCAGCTGAAAAGAATTCAGTTTGCCATGAATCGTTATGGTCTCGACCCCGTGTAGACCGCCCGCCGTCTTGGCATTCTACCGCGCCGAGACTTTATTCACGACCAAATGGTATGCCATACTTATTACAAATGGCCATGAACACGAAAAAGTCATGCGAAATGTCAAGAGGTTGTTACAAGGGGCCTAGCTAGGCTTTTAGGTTTGACGCCACCTAATATCTGGCAACTCGTATGGCTTAATGAATCCTCTTTTGAGCAACTTCGGTTCCCAAGGGCTGAATAACACCTCGCGACTATCGATTACAGTGGAGGCGCTACGTGCGCCACTGGGCTCAGCTTCATGGGCTGGCGGTGGCCAGACTTGAGAAAAGTCCTGGGTTATCAGCGAGGCACTTTCAGTTATTTAGAGGGCCTCCTCCACCACAGGCAGTGAGATTGAGAAATGGCTTGTATTCCCGCAAAATCTACCCAGCGATGAGGTTCTTTCTTATTTTGACTCCGCTGGTGCTGCTGGGGGATGTGGTCTCAGCGCAAAGCAGCTTAACCGATATCTGTACTGGCAGCGCCAATAACGGATGTAAAACATCCATCACCGTACCAAACGGCTTCAAGATCGTCACAACAAAGAAGAAAGTCGAGAAAGTACGTTTGGCATGGAGGTGAAGAACGAAGAAGATACTAATAAGTTACCAATAGCCAAACAAGTGTAAGACCAAAAAGCAGGTCAATATCAACTGCGGCACAAAGGCGAAGCCCAAGACGTGCAAAAAGAGTGTTTGTGTAGCAGGTAAGCATGAATCATACACTAGCTGTATTATACTCACAGTCTAGGCGTCGATGTCACGTATAAGAATGTTCGTTCCATTCAGTTCAACTACATCAAGGTCAAAGTCTGCGATCAAATCCGCAAAGCCCTCGGTACAACGCTTGGCAACAAGTTCCTCAAGGCCCGGGATCCAATTTGCAATTGCTTCACTAAACTGCGCACTCTCAACTCTCAGGGCAAGTTCGCGTCTTCCTCGGCCGGTAACTTTGACTTGGCAAATAACTACTATCTCGATCAGGCCGGGACCCTGGAAAAGGTATCGCTGCAGCGCGTTTGATTAGACTTGTTTTGTGCTGACTGAGACTAGTGTTTGAAGGACGGTGGTCTCAAGTACTCACAAACTCGTGATGCTACCTTGAACAAACTCAAGGCGACTGGCTGGGAAGTTGCCCTAGGGGCTGATGTGCGTATCCTCTCCACCCATCATATAGCTTGGCTGACATGCATCAGATGGCCCGCGCAACCTTCCGGGCCATGATCACTGTGATCCATCCCTGCCGAGTCACAGGCGTCTGCGACTCGGACCAAATTTATGCTGTCTTTAGTAATTACCTCATCGCCTCGTACAGACTTCTCCTTGGCCCTATCATCCCCATACTCAATGGCTGGAGAGACAACCTCGACCTCATCACAAAGTCTACTGGCTATGTTATGACTGCTACGGATGGTGTCAAAGAAGCATTGAACGGCGCTGAGCCTACACTTGGCGGCTATTACGACTCGATATGCAATGGTATGGACTATTGCGGGACTAACCGTCCCAATATCAGAAGGTTCATGACAAATGTTCAGACCG
The DNA here is from genome assembly GCA_014898875.1 of Fusarium miscanthi. Classification (NCBI taxonomy): domain Eukaryota; kingdom Fungi; phylum Ascomycota; class Sordariomycetes; order Hypocreales; family Nectriaceae; genus Fusarium; species Fusarium miscanthi. Next base: position 2,611 of record JAAVUA010000294.1, read on the forward strand.
TTATCAATCTATCCGACAAGATCAGTACAGCTAGGCAGATATTCGGCTTCAACAACAAGGCTGCCAGGTTGTTAGCCGACGTCAACAAACTCAGGTCTAATTGGGCTTACATCCCCCCAGCCGATGAAATGATCAGCCGAATTCAGAACAACGAGATCAAAGTCACCAAAGATGTCTTCAAGTTTATGCCTGTCGTCGATGGAATGTCAGTTACATCCAGGAAGGTCGCCACTGAGCTTGGCCCTCTCAAGTCATTTGTCGCTGAATATCTGGCGGATTCCAAAGCACTTCATGAACTCATTACCAGTATGTTGGCTATTGACTGGGAGAAGGTCAATCAGGGTGAATTTGATAATACTGACCAAAGTGGCTATTATGTACGCAATGGTCTCATCTCGATCCAGACTAGCATCAAAGAAGAGCTGGCCGAGGCAGTCAAGGTCTACTTCTGGCTCATTCGGGCAACAGACCTCCAGTTGAAGGACTTTGCCCTTACAAATGGCCGCTGGAAGATGGAGTACGGCACCGTGGCTTACCAGCGATGGAGCACCATTGACATTGACATGCCTTGTACCAAGATGACCAGCAAGACGGAGAAGAAGGATGGTCTGACCAAGAAATCTTCCCTGTATCGGACCTACTGGAAGTGTCACTTTGGTCCTCACACGTCTCAGTATCAGGCAGTTCATGTTCCTTATGTGAGGATGTATAGATGATCTGAGGGAGACGTCTACTTGGTCCAAGCAAGGACGCCGACTCTAGCCTGAACTGGCTAAGCAATCAAGTCATGTCCATAGCTTTCAATAGCCTTCTAGGAAGGCCCTCAAGATTATTCTTCATTCTCCAATATTTTAGGGTAGCTTTCGTGTTTGAACTTGATTACAGTACATCAGTCACATTGACATTTCATTGGGCAAATAGGTACAATTTAATACGATTTCTGAGAAGATAGTGATAAATGTTACTTTTATTGATGTGATCGATGAATGTGATCCCATGTAGTCCTTTATTAAGCAGATGATGCTGTTGTAGCTTGACTGGGAGTAGATGTGGCTGTTGCTGTTTGCGACGCGGTTGCACTACCACTGGGCTCATCGTCGTCGTCTCCAGAACCACCACCGCCACCCTTGACAACCATGGCCTGAACAATCTGGCCAGCCTTATTAAAGACAATGTTAACAAGAGCACTCAGCTCCTTATACTCATACGTCCTTTGTGTAAGACCGTTGTTCAGGATCTTCTCGTCGCCAGTGAAGGTCATGTTTTGCCTGTAGTTTCCGATAATCGAGCTGACAACATCGCTGCCAGTTTTTGTGACCTCTTGTACAATGTTTCCAAGGTTATCAATGAGGAAATTGAGTTTCGTGTCGCCCTGGGTGATAGATCCAAGTAGACCATCAACGGCGCCGATGACGCCCTCGACGATGTCGCCGACCGAGTCGAGCAAATTGATGAGAGCCGGGTTCAAATCAATAGAAGCCAGAGTGCGGTTAACAATCTCGACCAAGTGGCCCAAGCGGACGACGAGCTCAAGTTCGGCCTCTACATCTGCGATTGTGATGTTGACTTTGTCGATGCCGACTTGGATACCAGCATTGATCTGGACAAGCTTGGCGATATCCGCGTTGAGGTTGATATCTGCATGCAGATTGTCGACGTCTAGCTCGATACGGCCAACAGAGAGTTCTGGCACTTTGAGATGAACGTCGGGAGGACCAAGAGACGAGTTGTTTGAGCCCCCTCCTCCTCCAGGTGCAGATGTCGGCTGAGCTGTGCTGTCGCTGGTGGCATCCTCACTCCCAGATGGTGAGGCTGTTGGCGGGATTGCGATGCTCTCTGCGGTAGTAGCTGGATCTGTTGAATCTGGTGTTTGGGCAATGCCCAGACTGAAAAGATGAGCCAGGACCAGAGGCTGAAAAATGGAGAGACGCATATTGACGTTTGGTGGGAATCTCTTTGGAAGAAGAAGAAGATGTTCGATGCTCTAACAGCGAGACAGCAATGCTATGTCGAGACATTTCTCGCTCATCGTCCACCGCCAGGTCTTTGATAATTTACCCCAATGGCATAAAGTGGACCTTTGTCACACAGCCCTTGGAACCAGCGCAATCTCCCATCACATCATAAGTGCTCGGCCTTATGAGCTTTTTCGGATGGTTATATCGCGCGTGTTATCAGTCCTTTCAGCCACAAGACATGAAAAAACAGGATTTTGAGTTGGAAAGAAATTACCGATATGCTTTACGGGGTAATCGATCGAGATTGAGTTCATGCATTGACGCACTGACAGGGGTATGTCGGAATTACAGCCCTCTCAGGCTTCCAATACGCCCAAGGTGACTCCACCCGCTGTGATTTCCCCTGCATCAATGAAACCTCGGAGACTGGAGATCAGAGCCGGAACTTTCCTCCGGGGGTTGCTTCTGTTTCAAGTTCGCTTACCGTCTAATCTGGGCTGTCCAACCAAGTTCGATTGAGCAAATATCACTGTTTTCAGCAGGGATCTTTGGCATTACAAGCTTGCTCGGGATGCTCTGTCATGGAGGGTCGCTTGTGTTTTTCTTTCTATTCTACAACTTGTGCCCGGTCTGAAGGGCATCCCATTTTAGCCTGCGCAGCTGTCTCTTTCATTCTCACTCTCCTTTCACCGACAGCAAACTCAACCTCACCATGAAGCATTGTTCAGTGTTCGGCGCTTTGGCTTTGGCCTCGCTTGCAAGCTTTGCTACAGCCAAGGCTAAAGGCGACGGCTATTTTGGCTATCGTCTGAACCGTCGAGGCGACGATGAGTCCGCTATCTACGAGACCGAAAACACCAGCAGCGGTATTGCGCCTCTCAACGAAGAGCCCGACGTCTACCTCAACGCCAATGTCTCAGTAGGCGAGATCTCTATCGAGGTGCAGAACATTACTGCCAAGATCAACCTGGACGCAAAAGTCCTCAATCTGCTTAATTTCAACGCTGGTGTCGATCTCGGAATTGATCGTGTGAAGCTCGGCATTTACAACGTCACGGCGAAGGTCGAGCTTGAGGCACGTCTTGGTAATATCCTGCGCATGGTCGATGATGTCCTTGAGAGTATCGACCTGAACCCAATCATCGCCACTCTCGGTGATACTGTCAAGGACATCGCAGATGATGTTGGCGATGTCGTTGGCGGAAGCAGTGGAGGCAATGGATCTGGCGAAGATGCTGAGGCTTTGGAAAAGAGAGATCTCACTGCGCGTCTCGAGAACAATATTCTCTACTCCGTCAACGACTTTTCAGGCTCGAGAAACAGGAACCGCGTCTTGACACAAGATGGCTTTCTGTATGATATATACCTTAACAACAATGGAGTTGAGAGGCGTCGCAAGGAAGTTGGATTCTACAGCAAAGACATGAAGTTTACCGGCCACAATAAGACAATCACTGGAGATGAAGGGGTGGAGTACGAGCTGCAGTATACATATGCACCGTATCATGGGCTCAGTGCTTATTGTAACATCTACACTGATCAGAGTGGAAAGGTGTTGAGAACAAAGATTGTTGCTGAGGCGGAGGGTGGAGGTGCTGCGACCATTGTGAATAAGGAGGAGGAGATTTAATAATTGTTATTAGCAGTGCTCAAAACACGATTGCTGTTTCAACCGCAAGGGAAATGCCTCAGCAGATACAGACCGCCAACTATATGCCTAAGAAATTGTGTATTTACAAGCACTATTGCTTGGTAGGACGAGGCGTAAAGACAAGGTGAAGGTTTGGGGTAGCCAATGTAAACGTATCCATCTTGGACTTCAAGAAACCCTCCTGTGTCTGGCCCTCACCAAGCCTCACGTCGAACGCCCGTACAATATGTGCTATGACATATCTCACCTCCATCAAACCAAGCTGCTTCCCAACGCAGGAATATCGCCCTTCTTGGAGTTAGTCTAAGCTGAGAAGATATAGATCTATAACATTACCAATTGAGAAAGGTGCATAGACCGTCTTGTCTTTGACCAACTCGGGAGATGTAGTCCAACGCTCAGGGATGAACTCTGATGGTCTCGAGAAAAAACGTTCATCTTATGCAAAGTGGTTAGTTGCTTGTCTACGGATAGACATCTAGAAAGCAACTCACCTCGTTGGATTGTATGCATGGGAACCTGGACAATCGTATCGCCCGGTATGAAAGTGTCCCCCACCATCAGTCCCTGCGGAGGAGTGACTCTCTGTAAACCTGAAGGGACAGGCGGATGCAAACGAAGCGATTCATCGATGACAGCATTCAAATGGATGAGATTGGAGAGTGATGTATGGTCTGCGCGTTCTCTATCGCTGAAGTACATGTCTATCTCCTCTCTCAGCTTGATGATCTGAGAGGGATTAGTCGCCAGCTCAAAGAGAAGACCAGTCAATGTCGCAGAGGTCGTGTCACTGTAATCGAGTAAGTTCTAGAGCGGCTCAGGTGGCTACAGATAACATACCTTCCAGCCACTGCGATCAAATACGCTTCGGCCTCAACATTAAGCTTTGCTTGGTGTGTCTTTGGACTGCGCTCGTATTCGTCGAGGATCCAAGCGAAGACATCGGGGTTATCAGGCTTCACCTACTCGTCTTCCATGTTAGTTCAGTCACAACGGTGCTTATAGAAAAAAAGGTGTACCTTTGATCGTTCCTCAACCTGACTTTCGATCCACGCCCAGAACTTTCGGTCCTCAGCAGCAGCTGCGGGGATGAGCTTCAGGATGGGGATAATCCATGTAATATGCGCGAGAGCCCCAACCATCTTCATTGAGTCGTGTAGTGAGGACAGAAAATAATGGTTCACGCCATCACGTAACATGTTGAAGGACTTGCCAAATGCAAGATCACCCATAACGTCGAAGCTGTAAAAGTTCAACCAATTCGAGGCGTTGATAGTCGTGCCTTGCATCTCATTCAGACGATCGAGCAGTTGTGTGGTATATTTCGTGACACGAGGCTCGTAGTCCCGGAGTGCTTTACACTTGTTAGCTGGTCAACAGATAATTAGACCAAGAGAGTTGCTCTGACATTTGGAGCTCAGGGCTCTGTCCCAAATCTTTCGTCTGTTGCTGTGCTCTTTGTGATCGCGGATCATGTGTAACGAGACACGAGGGTGCAGAATATTGTAGAATGGGCCTTTGGTGCATGGGGATTTGGCGGAGTAGATGGCATCGATTGCCTTTGGATGGACAATGGAAAGTTGTGTTGGCCCTGGAGGCAAAATATTAATTTGAGGTCAGGGGCTGGAAAGGAGGATACTGACCCAATCTAACAAAATCACCATACTTCTGATGGAGTTGCTCAACCTCTTCATAGAGGTGCGCATTCTTGGTAGTGAGGTAGGTCGGATAGAAGTTTGAGATTCGAGCGCGGAGTGGCCCAGGGAACTTGTTCAAGCGATGAAACATCATGCGATAACAGAGGATGCTTGTCAAAAGCCCGAGTACATGAGCCCCTTGGAGCAAAAGAACGGATGAAGCCGAGAGATTGGCGCCATCTTGCCATCCCTTAAATTCAGCCAAGCGCAACAACCCTATCACAATGATAGGTAATGTAGCATAGGCCTGAACGATGCGAAGTGCAAGGAAGTCCCATTCTCCTCTGCGGAAGAAGAGAATGTGTAGGAGACAGCCACTGGCAAAGAAGACCGCAATGGTCTCAAAGCTTTTGGGCTCAACCATTATCGTGTGGTCCATGTTGATAAATCAGTGTAATGAGAACAGTGGTTTGAAAGGAACATAAAGGAAGGCTGATTTGGTCAATGCAGGTGAAGGGGCCTTGAAGGGTTCATTTAAGACGGCGATCTCATAACGATCGTGGTGATACAAATGCTGAATCAGCTGAACCAAACTAAGGGTTCTGTGGCATGGAATTCGGCCTCGGCAACTTTCACTGGTTAAACTAAATTTGCTAGGGAGGACAAGCTGAGGATCACAATGCGGGGTCATCACAAAGGGCATAGCAGAAAGATTAGCGCGTTATGGGGAACTGTGGGGAATCTGGGGAAGAGTGGACTGAATGAACTTGTGAGGGCGCTCAGATATGTAAAGTTGATCTGTGAGTGGTTCAATTTGTGCCGGTAGCCGTGGGCCGTAAATGGTGCCTCACTAAGACCGAGCTGCCGTATGCACCCAACAACTCGGTAAGGAGCACTGGTATGCGTAGCTAGCTTATTCTTTTTGGGATACTTGGCCCCAAGTCCCTAATATCAACAGCCAATTAGAGAAGGGAAGCTGTATATGGTACTCTGGAGCTATATTGTAAGTTATTCAGGACGTATCGGTTTGGCGTTTACAACATCATTCTAGTTGTGAAAAACAGGCTTTAAATCTCTGTTTATTTTACCACTGCGTATAGTGACTCTACTTGGTTCTCTTAATAAAATATGTCTTGGAGTTGCAATAGCCTCGCAGTCCATCAACACCCCATTCGCGTCCCAAGCCACTGTTTTTGTGACCCCCAAACGTAGCTGTAGGCTCAATAGCTAGATGCTCGTTGAACCAAACACTGCCAACATCAAGTCCATCGGCGATGCGCATCCCAAGCTCTTCATCAGCGGTCCAAACCGAAGCTCCCAAGCCCATGTCACTTGCGTTGACGCGAGACAAGACTTCGCCAACTCCAGACCACTTCAGCAAAGGCACCACTGGCCCAAAGGGCTCTTCGGTGACGATTTTGCTATCATCCGGCGGGTTGTCCACAACGGTAGGCTGGATAAAGAACCCTTTCTGCAAACCCTCTGACATGTCTCCGCCCTTCAACACGGTATAATTGTTTTTTGCTATTTCATCGAGGTGTACCTTGACACGCTCAAATTGCAGTTCGTTCTGAACTGGTCCCATGAAGGTGCCATCTGCGAATCCGTCGCCGACTTTGAGCTGTGAAACATGCTTGATGAAAGAGGTCTTGAAAGCGTCATATATGTCTTGATGCACATAAATGCGCTTGACTGCAATACAGATCTGCCCTGCGTTCATAAATGCAGCCACTGCAATTTGTGAAGCGGCATTCTCTATATCTGCATCTGCACAGACAATCGCGGCATCGTTTCCTCCTCTATCTCCCGTAAGCTGCTGTGTACAACGCAGGTCAAGTTGGGTATACTTACAGCTCCAGTGTAACTCTGGTCAAATTCTTGCTGGCGCTCTCCATGACCCTCTTACCCGTAGCTGTAGAGCCAGTAAAGCTGATCTTGTCAATGCCCGGGTGAGCCGTCAGCATAGGACCTAGATCATCGCCTCCGCTCAAGACTTGTACAACGCCAGGTGGAAAGAATCGCTGTGCAAGCTCGACTATTTTGATACCGCAGTAGGGCGTGAAGGGAGAAGGCTTGACGATGATACAGTTGCCCGCCATCAGTGCCGGGCCAAGCTTTCCGCACAGAAGCATAATGGGATCTACAACGCCGAGTTAGCTCGAGACCTGGAGACGACATATCAAGACGTACAATTCCATGGGACTATTCCAACAACCACTCCCAGAGGGACATAACGAGTGAAGACGCGTTTTGCTGGGTCGTTATCTACCTCGTCCACAGGCATGTCAAGCTCACAGGTGCCAGTAAGCCAGTCAGCTCCACGGGTAATCTCATGGTCGGCAAACATAGTCTACAATGAACATATGAGCTTTCTCAGGTCAACAGCGTAACAAACGTCCAGAACTTACAGGCTTTCCCTGCTCCACTATAAGTAGCCGTGCGAATTCTGCTTTCTGTGCCAAGAGCGCAGCTGCTAAGGCCCTGATCTTCTCTTTTCGAACATCAATAGGCGTCGCTTTCCAAGTATTGAAGGCAGAGCGGGCTGCTTGCACGGCGTCTTCAACGTCTGCTTGGGTTGACACAGGACAAGGTGGCAACGCCTCGCGTGTTGAAGGGTTGATACCATGCCGTGTGACTGTAGTACCTGTGGCTTGGCCATTGATAATGTTGGAAAAGATTGAGAAATCCATGCTCTCCGGATAAGCAGTAACGGCCATTCTGGCTTCCTATGATTGGTAGATGTGATAGTTTGGGGGCTGCAACAATTGTTCTTGAAAGATTGGTCACAGGCTGTTTATGTACATCACTTCCGCCTCGAGGCCTGATATAAGTCGCCTTTACTGGTGCGAAGATTCGCCAAGGTATTTACCCCGCGTTCTACATCCATAATGAGTTAGTTGCATTCATCACGAGGCTAGATTATCTGGGCCGGTTGGCTTGTTTTTTCTGCCGAGGGTTTTTCGCATCGGTTGAATTTAATCTTGGGGACAAGATTGTCGCTAGCTCGATTTAGGCTAGTAATTGTGTGTGCGGCTTGGTCAATAAATCATCATCGGTACCTGCTTACAGACACCAACCTTGAATTCCGTGTTAAACATATCATCATTAACAATCATGAACACCAAACTTATCGCAGCATACGAGCCTCAAGGCACTACACCTGACTTGAGACTCGTAAACGGGTCTGTGAGGGCAATTAATTCCAGTGAACTGCTCATTCGAGTTGTCGCTACTGGCATTTGTCACACTGACCTTATCTTTGCCACTTGGCCTGCCGATCAGATCCCATACCCCAAAGTATTAGGACACGAGGGTCAGTTTAGCACATTCCTTGTCTTTAGCGTCATGATCACTGAGGCTCGTGTTCAGGTGCTGGTGTTGTAGTGGAAGCAGGGTCTGGAGTAACCAAAGCTTGCCCAGGTGACTTTGTCCTTCTCTCCTTTCACAGTTGCAAAGGCTGCCATGACTGCAAGGAGGGCCATCCATCGTTTTGCAGCAAGTTTGTTGAGATCAATTATGGCGGCGAGGATGCAACATACACCTCGGAGGATACCGACTTGCGTGGCAACTTTTTCGGGCAATCGTCCTTTGCTGAACTAGCAGTTGTCAAGGAATCATCTGTTGTCAATGTGACCAACATCATCAAGACTGAAGAGGAGTTGAAGCTATTCGCGCCGCTTGGTTGTGGATTTCAGACTGGCGCGGCGACCGTTGAAAACGTTGCCAGAGCAAATGAGAAAGACAGAGTCGCAGTATTAGGTCTTGGTGGTGTCGGATTGGTCTCTATTATGGTAAGAGATCATGCTCAGAAACTCAAAGGATAAGCTGATTTCTCTTCTAGACAGCAAAGATGCAGGCCTGCGAGACTATCATTGGTATTGATCGTGTACCGGAGAGACTGGAATTGGCCAAGGCCCTCGGAGCGACTCATGTAATCAACACAGCCGACGAGAACATTGACATGAAAGATGAGATTCGCAAAGCTACCGATGGAAGAGGCTCCAGCATAACGATTGACACGACAGGGAACATGGGCCTCATCAAAGCAGGTCTAGAGTTTACTGCCAACAGAGGTGAACTGATCTTTATCGGGGTACCACCACTCGATGCCATGATGGATCTTCATCTTGTCACATTCATGCAGGTATGGATTCATCCCCAGTCCTTCATCTTTACAAAACTAATCAAAGTCAGACCGGGAAAGTCATTCGAGGAACTATTGAAGGTGATGCTATTCCTGCCGAGGTATGAGGTCAAACATTGTAGGCAACAGCCCAGGGTCTGACATGCATATAGTATCTCCCCCGAATGGTACAATGGTATCGGGAAGGCAAGCTACCAATCGATAAGCTGATCAGCTTTTACAAGGTATGTTCTTTGGGTTCTTATAGCAGGGAAACTGTTCTGACCGTTTTGTACAGCCAGAAGATTTTGAAACTGCTTTAAAAGACATGAAAACTGGGAAAACAGTTAAACCAGTTATTGTCTGGTAGTTTCGGTATCAATGCTACACCTGTACTTATTTATCTTGTATCTACTATTAGTTTCTAAAATTGCAGGTATGGTTACATTTTGAGATACAACTCAGAGTATTGACCGATGAGGCCCCACTCAAGTGGAATGCCCAACATAGTGTTGGCCAAGTCCTCTACTAATGGCTCTGGAAACATGAATTCATTGGTTGGAATTTACCCTCGGTAGAAAATAGGCGGATGTCAAGTGTTGTGGCTGATATAAATCTTGCTTTCACACATGGACTTACTTCATTAGGACATAGTGGTAGTTGACAGAATGTGGCCGAGTCATAGCGCGTGAGCTCTGACTCAGTAGAGTCGAGTCAACACTGCAAATTAACTACATTCAACAGAGGACAAAGCTTCGGAACTTAACTAAAATTTCCACTTCCCCGCGTTTTACCCCGCGTTCAGGCCCTGTTCTCTCCCTTGCGATCAATCAGTTCTGAAAGGAAGATCCTGGATCTTTCACCTCAACTACTGGTCCAAAATTCATCACCATCGTCATCAAATCTTTGATCAGAGTCCACAATGGAGGAGGCGATGTCCCATGACTTGAATCCTCGACGGAAGCGAGCCAGCAAAGCTTGTGTAGCCTGTCGCTCTCGCAAGGTCCGATGCGATGTCACTCATAGACCACATCAGTGCACCAATTGTGCCCTTGATAACATCCAATGTATTGTTAAAGACAGACGCACTAAATAGTAGGTTTCCTTGACAAAAAGCCTCGAACTCAAGCTAACCTTGCCAAGTCGCAAACGCTCTCCCGTCGTTGTCGAAAAACAGCAGCAGACACGTTTCAGAAACGGCTTGCAGGTAATTCTACCAAAGGACCCAAGCTTTGCTGCATCGGATGATTTGGATTCGCCAAACGATGCATGTCTAGAGCCAGGTCTCTCAGGGGAATGTGGTCCTGAAAGCCCATCTGTATGCTTCGAGACGCTTTGGGATCAACCTGAGATAGATTACCCTGCCGAACGACTCACCCAAGGTCTGGCAGAAAATCAGGAGAAGGAACCTGGAATCTTTGACATGGTTCTAAACCAGCGCAAAGATTCGGACTTCACCGTTAGTTCAGAAAGCTCTCGGGGTCATCAAACAGAGCACAAACCAAGCTCAAGCTCCGATGGAAAGCTGTCCGGTCAATCGCACATCATATACTCCTATTACTCTTTCCTCGACCTGGATATCTCTGGCTTATTACCTGATGATATAAACTACCTCGAAGCCCAAGGCTGCTTTCGAGTGCCCACTTCAGAAGCCTTGGATGAATTTGTTCAAGAGTACTTTTTACATGTTCACCCGGCGCTTCCGTTGTTAGATGAAGCTTGGTTCTGGTCAATCTATACACGGCCTATACGAGGCAGATCAAACCTATCCCTCTTTGTCTTTCAGGCCATGTTATTTACTGCATGTAGTGTACGTTACGGGCTCTGTATTCTCTTGATACAGGATTTGCTGACTTTTTAGTTCCTACCCTTTTCAACCCTCTGCAGTCTTGGGTTTTCTTCAGTACACAAAGCGCGAGACACATACTACCGTCGCAGTAAGGTAAGTTCATCACAACCGGTGAGCTATGCTAGTGAGGAACCCATAACTGACCTGCAACCCAGCTCTTGTTTGATCTTTGCAGTGAGAGGAACCTTGTGTCTAGTGCGCAGGGAGCTCTTTTACTGTCATACAACGGGTCGATGAAGGACCAGAAACGCACGAATTCCATTTGGCTCTCAACTGCAATCCATTTAGCTCAGGCCGCCGGTGCGGATCAATTTCATACCAGCTCAAATCCGAGTTTGACGTCGGTAAATGAGCTAAAACGACTGTGGTGGTGCTGTATCGTACGGGACCGAATCCTGCCTCTTGGGATGCGAAGACAACTACACATTACGTCACTCGATGCGGCTCACGGAAGCTACTTGCCTACTGAGAGGGATTTCTCCCGAGAAATTGACGGGTCTCGGGTATACGCACCAGAGACAAAACGAACGCTAGTCCGACTATTTATCACGCTGTGTGAGCTGACTGTTCCGCTCACTGATGTTATCAACATCGTCTATCCTACAGGTCGCTTGACTGATATGCATTCCCCGGTCATTCGTGATGCTCCACAAGGAATGGAATCGCTGCGGTCTTGTGAGGCTGGCTTGGAGGCTTGGTTCGAAAGGGCAACGATCCAGTTCCCAACGCCTGCCGGTATCATCACTCGCGAAGAGTCTCTTGTGTTATACACAAACTTACTCTACATATACTATCAGTAAGTCCCCCTATCAGGGCTTAGGTGTGTATTTAATGACTCTAACTGTCGACAAGCGCTGCTTGCTTTGCACTTTATCAGCACAAGGCCTTTATTATTAGCCAGGAACAGGCCAAGGCGACTTCAGAGCTCCAACGGACTAAAGGCAAAATTGAGGATGCTGCCCTCGGCATTACAGAGAATCTGAAAGAGCTTATCCAACTGAGGTTAGAACGGTTCTTGCCAATCAGCATGTGAGTTGATACCTGATTGGTGATTTGCTATTTCTGATATTCTATTCCTAGTGCTGCATATATCGCTGTTCCCCTGGTGTTGCATATTCTTGATGTTAGACTTGCAAAGAGGCCATTGCAAATAGCCCAGAAGCAAGGAAAGCTCAACATCTATGTTGAAACGATGAAGGCCATGCAGACTCTCTATGATGGAGTTGATGATGTATGGGCTTTTATCAGAACAGCTATTGATTTCGCAACTATACAGAATGCAGACAATGAGACAAGCCTACAGAACACTTATAGCATTAGTGCTGTCGGCAGTCTCGGATCAAAATCCCTGCTCACCAACGACAACGAGTATGCCAATGACTGGGGCAATGTCCTCGTTATGGAACCTGTCTTGTACTTCCGGCTTTCTCGAACTATCGACCACTCATTAGCTCTCGGGCGATATTCAGAGGATTCTACCCTTTGCCTCGCTTTACCTTATTCAGCGCGTTTGCCTTCTCCCAGGCTCCTTTTCATAGATATAGGTTCCCCCGAACAAAACATTGATGCCACTACTGGCGAGAATGACGAAGTATCTGAGAACAACGGGGTTAGAGAACTCGAGGCTGTCCAAGATCAGTTTTTATCAACACCTCATGTGCTGGAGGATATTAATGAGTTTATTGCCTGTGATTTTGGAATGGAAGACCTATGAGCTCTGGTTGAGTTTGGAAGGTCTGAACTAGAACATATACAGATTGGTCCTTTTATTGTATAATAGAGGTTAAACAGCAGTTCATGTTTTTACTTTCTATAAATCATCTTACACAAGTCATTCCAAAGAGATATGAAGCACTGCAATGAACGCTTCAGTTCTTCTCTTCAAGCCGACAGCAATACAAGCAACGTTCCATGCCTTGTCAGCGATGGCCAAGAATCTCAGTCTTTTGTTCCCCGAGGCGCCAAGACGCGCTTCTTGAAGCAGTCTGAGTAGAAGGAGTATGATTCCCCTGCGGCCACTTGGATCTAGGGCAACAACGGGCAGGCCAATTCGAGGCTGCGCTGTGGAGCAGGGCGGATCAGCACTTCCGCACTAAAGTTAAAGCCTAGAAGCAATTGATGGAGATTCAGGGTGTGCTTAACCCCGTTATATACCGTACGATTCGTCTGGCGACCAATAATGCTCCTTTTGATATAAGATAACAAAATAGGTAGAAAGTGCAAGAGTATGTAACCAGCTAATTGGAGGCTAAGTAATATTATAAATATAGCTTATATAAAGGGGGTATAATTAAACACTTGAGAATTTCAAGAATATAACATAGTATAGTTATGTAAAAGTTCACATCTCACTAAAAGACTCTCTTGACTTTGACGAAGTTGCCGGCCGTTCCAAAGACTGCATCTCCATATCAACTGTCACATAGATCTTTCGACTTGAAGACGCATCATCCAACTGCTCCCATTCTCTTTCAGCCTTGGAATTGGACAACAGACCCTTGTGTCGCCGACCCGAAGAGGAAGCTACTGCTTTGGATGTAACAGTAGACGCTGCTTGTCCTGTGAAAGGCCCAGTGAGTCCTGAGGATTGGCCATGAGAAGAGTCGAAATGGACCCAGTTCTTGAGAAGTCGTCGTAAAGAGGGGAGTGATCCGGCTATAATACCTGTTCCTGACTCAAAGACGGACCAGAGGGTGATGTTGCCGACATTGTCTGTAGTCCAGATCAGCTCCGCTAGCAAGCCAAGTTTAGCTAATCTATAATACTTACAAACATAATCTGCTGGATGAGCATAATACTTGATGTATGGAAGCCGTACAATAGTGGCAATTGAGGCGCTATACAAGATACAAGTCAGCAACAAAACTGGAAATCAACGTACTATGGTCATCTTACAGGACACCTAATCCAAGAATAATGCTGATGGAAACCTTGGTGGCTAACTTCATCTGGGTTTTGTAAAGCATGAAGCCAGGTAAGATAGCGCAGATCCAGTCGGTTGCAACAGCCGCAGCCGACACAAGATAGCTGAGGCTGGTGATGACAATCGGAGGCGAGCAAGTCCCAGCCGATTTATCCCAATTTGCTTGAACGGGACGGCACATGGTGAAAAGTCCAATGATGACGATAACCGTAGAGATGCATGATGCCGCGAGTGTTGTCCATGCAATAATCCTGTGGGATTTCTTGACGGCGATTCGGAGAAGGGTGACACAGATGGATGACTTGATGAAGACAAGTGAGCAGCAGTAGAATGTTTGGAATAACCAGATGGTCTATTCATAAATGTCAGTAGGTCTGCCATAGCCACGAGGGAGTTTTCGCAAGTTGGTCGCACCATTTTACTCTTTTCAACCAAATACTCATTTAGCCTCATATCCTTGGCGCCGAGACCGTAGTATGTTCCCTTGGAGACAACGCCTACAACAACCATGAATAGCATCTTTGATATGTTAATGAAAGAGCCAATCCGAGACCCAGGAGGCACGTCGACTTACCCATCCTATCAGCATAAGAGTATCATCCGTCCCAAATACATGGTGTTTTGCTCGGATCCAACATCGTAGAGTAATAATAATAGTAGTAGGAGGCGCAAAGAAGAGAGTGACAGCAAGAAGCACGAGACCCAGTCCTTCTGGGCTGATCGAGGTTACATCTGCATTGGCTCCCATGTTGTAGCACGATCTGCAGGGTGAAGAATCCTGGGATTTTAGAGTGGGGATCAAGGGTTGTTAAAATAGAAAGAGATGAAGAAAAGCATGTGCCATTCGGTTCCTGGTTCCGTCCACTGGGTACTTCTCCGCATTCATCATTATCCTCTCGGGATCAAACACATGGATCTTGGAGACGCTATTTCCACTAGCTCAGCCTCAGTGATGGTGCGGGAACCGGGGGGGAACACGGATCATCCCCATACTTGAAGATCCCAAATCGAGGATAATCCTTGTTTTGGTTACAGTGTAAGTAATACAGTAACGCCTTTACGCTATGACAATCTCAAATGCAAGTAACCATATAGCATAATCAAGAGATGACATCACAACTTCATTTAAATAGAGTTCAGCATATGTAGTACCTATTCTTTTCTTATAATTCAGATAAGACCGGTTAGCAGTGTTTTGTAAAATGTTTTATTACTTAACTGCCTGTATTTTCCATAAAGCCCCAGTATGTCACATTCCAATAGCCATTTTCAAGCCACTGAAGGTTGTGCACGGATAGTGGCGGCAACCTCTTAAGCGGTAGCACACCACATAAGGTTCTAGACTTGGCGATGCATAAACAAGTCATCCTGTATAATAAAGAATAATTAAAGTTAAGATAAATAATTCCCTAGCTCTCTTCATTTATTAATTATTCTTTTTTTATAACTTTAGCTTTAATTATTTACCTATAAGAAGACTTTATCCTCCTATGATATTGTGTGGCGTTATCTTTATAAGGTTGATTTGCATGATTTAATGCTCTGACAGGCTGTTACAAAGCGTTATACAGCACAGCACTGTGGCTGACATACTGACTGGAAAATGAAGAATTGTACTGCACTGGTTGCTGCATATTAAAGCCTGATTTGTGATGAAGAAACTCAGCCCAGAAGCCACATTGGCCTTGTTGGGAATGATCTGCAGAACTAATCAGGTTAGGTGGGAGGCCCGAGTGCCGGCCAAGAGACGATCTCATCCCAGCGACAATCGTCTAATAATTAAAAGCTCGATCAAGCCGGCAAACTAAATGGTTCATTTGATCTAAGCATTTTATTACCTAGCTTGCGGGCAGTTTACCACCCTAATCTTACTAGTAAGCTAAATATTTGTATCTACAGCAAAGTCCTAAGGCTGAGGGCTATGATCAGCACATGGAACTTAGTTAGTAACTGACTAGTGCAGCAGTGTTGGTAGAGTTAGTGCTGGTAGGCTTGCATCAGGTGAGACCTAACTTTAAGTGCGAAAATGTGCCGACCGAAAGGACTCGGCATGGCCATGGCCTGAGAATCAAGCCCGTAAGTCCAAGTGCGGGCAGCCCTAAATGTGGCGGCTACGTCCTCTAGGCCATGTTTCAGACTAAAGCTACAGGAATCCCCGGATACAAGTGGCTTGGCTCAATCCTCAGTTTTATGACAACTGATAAACGTTAAGCGATCAATGGCGCTAAACCACATAGACTGATTTATCGTATACTCAAGAGTGTTGGCTGGCTGGAAGTTGTTATCGCTTGCCAGAAGAAGTGTGGCTGCATGCTACAGGCCGCCACGCCAAGTTGGAGGGTACCGTTGGCTCTAAGGTTGGCGTTGCTCATGACCTTACCCCACATCTTGATGGCGTAGGTTGAGAAGACGTCTTTGGCTGAAGACTCTTAATCCTTGCCTCGGGTGCCTCGAGAACACCCCGGGCCTAGCTGTGGTCGTGGAACCAGTTAAAGCACCTTGAAAAGGGGGAAAGGGGGACTTCTACCAATGGGTTGGACCAGTCACGGATCAGATTGGTAACTCAAATCTTGTTCACTCTGCCGTTCTTGCTCTGCCAAGACGGATTAAAGTGCGTGTGACATTTTATGAGCCTGTAATAGGGAGGAAGATATAAGCACTGTCACCAGTCGTATCTGGCGCGATAATGGGTGAGCTGGTCGGAAATGGGCTGCATGAGTTAGGTGAGGTGCTGTTTGGTACCACTGAAGCCACGAATAGTGGAGAGAGGTTATCAGCGTCAGTAATGCGATCATTTTGAGACCTGATGAAATAATCGTAGCCAAATTCTTTAATAGCGGTATCGATTTGGGTGTTTCAAGCAGAAGCATCCATGGATAAAAGAGCTTTAGAGTAAGCTGATGGAAAGGGAGCCTGAGGGTCTACCAATAAGCAGCCTGAACTTGGCCATCAGATTGTCATTAGAAGTAGAAGATGCTGCCATTGGAATTGCGGTATAAAATAAATACTCAATAACGACGAGGAGCCGTCTTGGTAATATTTCGGCGATTATCCCCTTCTTACGGTATCACGCAACTTCTACAGACTCCAGATGAGCTGCCAGCAGGCATGGGGATAATTTCGGGGCTTTACAACTTATTGACCACTGTCCAAGCTGACCGTGGTGGTGATGCTAACAAGCTGTACATCGTCAAGCAGTTTGCCTCTTCTGGTGATGACCTTGCGGAGTTGAATGAAGCTGTGATATGACGGCCGACGGAACAAATTCCGTCGACGGTCCTGGAGACGTCAAGATTCTCGCCGATGAGAAGACACTTAACGACCTGATTGACAAATTATCGATTGCCCTTGACCCTAACCTAAACAGCCCCCGGGGTCAGACAGCCGGCAGTATAACATGGTTGCTCAGTCAAGACCTGGTCTCCGAGCTATAGGGTAAGAAGGTTGGAGATCTCTCAAGCAGCACAGACGAGCAGGAATATTAAGTTATGTGCTCTCTGCAATTACCAACATCTATCTGTTGCACCGATTGGACCATTTGCGACATGGATGTTCACAATAAAGGAAAGAGAGAATAATGGACTGAAGTTGCTTTTGTCCCGAGTACTAGACTCCTCTTTACCTTGATCCTAGTTGAAGATTGGTAAGATGGTGGCTTTTGGCGACGTGCAGCGGCGATCGCCCAATTCTTCAAGCTGGGGATGACAAGCGAGATGTTGACCAGTAACTTGAGTTTTGACAAAACTCTGTTACGCGGTTCCCGATCATTGAAGCCCAAAGAGCTGCTCGTTCCCAACAACAGATAAAGGTCCGACAGATTCTCAAGCTTGTGTCACCATTTTATTCCGATCCCAGTATATTTCGCTTATATGACGCTGCGATTTGCTGGAGCAGGCGAAAACAAGTCAATCTCGGCGCTTGGAGGGGGACTTTGTGTAACTCGATCGGCTTGGCCAAACATACTGTGTCGTCCGTATAAGAGTTGGGACAACTCGTGGGATCAAGTCTGTACCATTTGGCGAATTTCCAATTGATTGGGAGAAAGAGGCTCGACTGTCAAATTGAGGTCTGTCTGGCCATCACTCTAAATCTCCCCTTATCGAGATAATTGCACCCCTCGCTACGGCAATGGAGTGCGAAGCTATTTCTACAAGTTTCTGCTAGCGATCGATCTACAGTGCTAGATGCTTCATGTCACGGTAGCCTTCCCCACGCTGTTATCTCACCGCCGGGTACTTACAGTTATCTCGGGAGACCTTCCCCTCACTTGACCACTTCAAGGATTGCGTGTGTATGCCATTATAGGTGGCGGGAGATTGAGTATCTAACACATAAATGAAGCCTCTTTCCCTGCTCTTGTCGGTAAAATCATCTACAGTTTTAATTCCTCTCATGTTTTAGAGGGACCCGTTATCATTCCTTGCCTCTGCAAAAGAACAAGTCGAAGCCATGCCAGACAACAATTCTACCGAGTCAGCAATTGTCTCGCAGGAGATCACGCAGAAGATCCGGGATGTCTCCCCAGCTTTCCGTAAGTTACAATCTGCTATAAGCCTTTTCCCAATTTAGTTTAACACAATCAGTCCTAGATGATGGAGTCGAATGGAAAATCATAGGCCACACAACAGAAACACGGGACGACGTTGAAATCGTCACCGTGGAGCCGACCATCCAAGGCCCATATGTTCTCCTCCAAGTGCAGTTCAAGAAACCTGAGTCCCGCCACACTCTGGTTCACTGGTTTACTGAGCGCGACATCCACCAAAAGAATGAGCAGAAATTGCTGCTGTACTGGCAGAAGCAAGGAGGTCGTCAGGGCGCCGTGGAACTGCCTTCAGACGTTGTCCATCTCCTGCGGATTATCAGAGAAAAGGATGTCAAGAAGGATGAGGGGTATGGAAAGAAGAAATTCCTCATGCAGTTTGTAGGCTGCCCTGCGAGTGAGGCGCAGTGGTGGTGGGCTTCTGCTGTCAAGGAAACGTACATTGAACTCTATGAAGAATGGGTTCATCGTAACTAAGATATGTCTCATACTTAAATAAGTGTTGAAAGTCAAAATAGAGACAGAGATAAACACCGCGGGGACTATAGAATCATTCTCAACTCAGAACTTCCACTCCCCGGAAGTCTTATTCTTGAAGGCTGATGCTATGCTAGTCGCTTGATTCATCGTGATGAGGGCAGTGAAGTTGGCCGGCTTCTTGATCCTGACAAAATACCACGACATGGCCGCCCAGTATACTACATCCCTCTATTTGGAAAGACAGTATGTGTTGCGGCTAACTACCTTCTCACTATCATCGCTAACCCAGGGACAGGTGAACCACGCTGACATCCTTTATCATTTTGATGGAGCTGCTTATATTGCTAATTGTCCCACCCTCATACTTAGAACCTGTTACCTCATGGTACATTATCTGCGACATGTGATAAATGCCCTTGGTTGGCTTCTTCCGCCAGAAACTGCGCGAGACTTCCTTTAGTAGGCATTCCGACGCCAGCGCCTTGCTCGCTTTGCAGTCCATAAAAGATCTAGGCCGAGTCTGTCGGTTCTCCTTCAAGCCAATAGACAGGCAAGATACAATAACAAGACCCTTCCATCCAAATTCCAGGTGGGCCAAGCGCCTTTGGATAACCGCGCTTCGGAGGCGAAGAGGTGATGGGGACTTGCCATCCAGCATCATGTAGGCCATCAAGGTATATCGCTGCGGCCTGGTCATCAAGCCAAGAGTCTTTGCCTAATACGAAGACGATTATACTTAGGTGGGTTCAATCATAGCCGCCTCGCTGCCTATAACCTTACTATCATTGCCGACCAATCTGTTCAGATTGGCCATCCTATCATCGCAGCCAGCATAAACAGGACCTCTCTTGCACTTTAACCCTCCTACACCTGTGACTATAGCTCCTTTCTTGGCATTTACTAGCTCATCTCCTGTCTCGCATTAAGTTCATCGTCGTATGCTATACTATATTGGGCAGGTACTAAACCCCACCGAAGCCATACATCAGGCATATGAGGTATTTAAGAACTCAAGGACCTCCGTTGGGGACAAACTTTCTCCTTGATGCGACTTTACAGAAGCTCATAAGTACAATTCTCTCATCTGTTGTAAAAATGCCAACATCTCGCCAGGCCGTCGCTAACCGCTATGGTAAAATCGCTGATTATGAGAACACCCGATTAGCGACCCATCCAATGGAGCGCGAGCTCACGTTGCGCGCGATTCGTCAAGCCATCAATACCTCCAAGACCGCTGATTCTGAGCGCAAGCGTATTGCAGACGTAGGAGGTGGCCCGGGGAAAATAGCCTTTGCACTTGCTGACGAGGGCCATCATGTCGATCTCATCGATCTCAGTCCCGACCTAATCCGTCTTGCAGAACTGGAGCAGGATCAGCGCAGTGCAAGCGCCGAGAACCCAGCACTTCTTGCGAGCATCAGTGTCGGCGACGCTTTGGAAGCAATTCCTCTAGCCAACGACTCGTACGACGCTGTTCTTCTCCTGGGGCCTCTCTATCATCTCTTGGAGGAGGCTGAGCGAAAGAAGGCTGTCGAGAACGCTCTCAGGCTCGCAAAGCCTCAGGGTGGACTCATCTTTTGCGCGTTCGTCACTAAGGAAGCTCACCTGAGGGACGTAGCAATGCGCGATCCTGCGAGGCTTGTCAAACAGAAAGAATTTTATGCTGCCTATGTACGTGTTCTCAGTTCTGTTACCTCCCAATAACACGCCCGCGGCTACATCTGAAACCAGCACTAACACTCGCTTCTTATGACCAGCTTGCGGACGGCCGTTATGAAAGGTTGAACGAGAGCCGTGAGGCAGAAGTGCAATCCTTCCATACCGACAGTGGCAGCATACGTGGATTCTTTCAGCATCACTTCACTGACGTAGCAGAGCTCATCAGTCTGCGCTCTACAGAGGGTATTCTTGGTGGTGGGCTTGATGCCAAGCTTATTGATGCCGATAGTGAAGTCATAGAGGCGTGGGCAGATTTGCTGTTTAAAGAGTACTCTGAGAAAGAAGAGTATCTTGGATGTGCAGATCATTTACTTGCTGTCTTGCGAAAGAAGTAAAGAAATTACGTATTTTAGTATATATATCGAGTTTAATGTATATAAGGTCTTACTAGTCAAATAAACAGATCTATTCTGCATTTTATGCTAGTTCTTACTTGGCCGCTTTACGAACCCAGAGGACATGCTTTTCTGCTGAATTTTATGTGGCTTGGTTAAGAAGGATACTGCATGGGAAAGTCAATCGCGCTTCTCAATTCGGTTAATATAGATATTTATAATCGGCATCCAAATCATAGAAGCCCGTTCGTTGATACATCGACAAAATACATTATTTGCCAATTCCATTGTATACCAATAAATTCGGGACACCTTTGGCATCCGTGATTTTATCCTTAATTGCCAGCTCCTTAAGTCGAGACCAAATCTGAGCCGGCGTGCGCGAGCCTTCAAGTGCGAGAAGATAGGCAACAACGCCTGCAACATATGGAGAAGCCTCTGATGTGCCGCTTGAAGTGTAGGATGCCGAAGCAGACGTGGGCCAAGCTGATGTGATCTGTTCACCTGGAGCAAAGATGTCACAGGCCGGCCCCCAGTTTGAATAGGCCCATCGCTTATAGTCTTTGTTGCTGGCTGCGACTGTGATGACGTTAGGCTGGTTCGCGGGAGTGCTTTTTGAGGCGTCTTCGTTGGAATTTCCCGCGGCTGCTACGACGGGAATGCCGGCGTCAATAGCTTTCTGCACCGCGTCGTTGAAAATAACTGAGTTGCCTCCTGACAAGCTCATGTTAATCACGGCCTTGCCAGCGCGTTTCTTGGACACGACATCGTTGACCGTCCAGCTAAGACCAGCCAGGACACCGCTGGAGGAACCGCTATCATCGCCCACAACTTGCACGTCCACAACGGTCGCCTTTTTGGCAACTCCGTATGTGGCGCCGTTGACGATGGCGGCGACAACCGTGCCATGCTGCTTCTTGCTGGAAATACCTGACGTGTCTGTACCGAAAACAGCGCGGCCTTGAAATTCCTGATGCTCGAGGTAGATGCCGCTGTCTAGAACATAGACAAATATTCCTGCACCGGCTGTCGAATCGTAAGTGTACGACGCCTTTGAAGATGGGGGATTGGCATTGGAAATGGCCGAGAGACCCCACGGAGGAGATTGCTGTGTAACTGGAGAAGCAATAGTAAAGGTCTGTTCAGGCTCAACTAGCAAGACCTGTTTCTCAGTCAATTCCACGCATTCATGTACGACATGGAGCTACTTACACTGGAATTCGCCTTGATGATTTCGATGGTGTCCTCATCGAATGAGCCCGAGTAGCCTTGGAAGCCAGGGAAACTGAACGTCTTGTCGATCCCACCAGATTCGACGCCGCGACGAGCGAGGGCTTGTCCGTGCACATCCGACACCCATCGAGCGTGCAAATCAAGATCGACGTTGGCAGTTGGATTAAGCGCGACGATGAATTTGTTGGCCACGAGACCCTTGGTATCCCTGTCTGCAGGAAGAGCAAGGGCCATGGTCGTGAGACCAAGCAGGACCAACGTTTTGCACGACATTCTGATAAAATTAGGAGAATTGCACAGCACTATACAACCAAGGCGGCAGTCGATCCTATTTATGTTAAAGAATAATTATGGATCAGCGTTCTTATTACCCTGAGAAAGATAGGATATCACTTGTAGCTGCCATCATAGTCTATATGTCCGATCTAACCCTGGATGCATCACCGTTGCAATCACTGCCAAGGCCGGAATCCACCTTTTTACCTTCCATTTTAAAACTAGTAACCCTGTAGCTACATGATTCAATGGGAAGCCCTTCAGCATTACCCAGTCAATTCGTGCTTTAAACACGACATTGTATCATTCCGGATACGGTCTTCCCGTTAAAGGATGTTTTTATCACTTGGAGTGAATTTCTCAATAACATGAAAAATCGAGCTAGTTTTATCATGGATACCTGTTTTAGGTGCCTGAGGTATAGTTTGAGTGTTGTTTTGAGTTGATAAACCTGACAGGTGATGGTTAGATCACGCGCCTTACTCGTTGTTTTGAGTTAATACACCCGACTGCTAATAAAGGCGGCCTTTAATACTGGGGAACTGGGACCCGTTGTAATAGCCACTAGTCTGCTATTGATTAGATTTAAATAGAAGATTATGCCGGAACTAAGATCTGCCGGGTACAGAGATAAGATAAGATAAGACACTGACACGACAATTTTCCCCCCGCTCGCGCCACGCATGTCACAATCCGTCAGGTTTCAACATGGCCAACCCAGGCCCAAGGGCGTCCCCCGGCCCTTCTACGTCTGAAAAAACTCCTATTCCTGGGCCTTATAATCGCAGTTCTCGGGCAGTCTGCAAACAACTGCGTCAAATTCACAAGGCGTGCGGCCAGTGGCCTTGGGACTTTCTCCCTGGCCGGATACCAGAGGCGCTAGACAAACACACGTTGGCACCGCTCGTTACGGCTGTTGAATTTGCGTGTGATGATGAACATAATGTCACTCTATCAGAGCTAACCGAATGGCTAATGGGTCAGAAAGGAGATTGGGTTTTGACATCGACGCAAGCATCTAATGCCCTGGACTGGGTTATATATACCCATGACAAAAGAGCAAACCGGAGGAGATCTACCCACAGTGGTATTGATAGCGGGAGACCATCTTCTCGAACTAGGAAGAGGCAACACTCAAACGATGAGGTGATACTTCCGCGACCTCCACGCACAGACACACAGTCGCGGCAGAAGAAGCGCTGGGCCGAAACCAGATCGCCTACTGCAGAAGATGTCGACGAGGTCAAGGACCAATCTGAGGTCGGCCCTGAGACTCAGCCTGACTTGGAGCTTGAGCCTGAACCTGAACCTGAGCCTGAGCTCGAGTTGGACCGTGATATGGAGATGGATGTGGATGATAGCAACCCCAACGGCGATGCTGGCGAGAACACAAACGCGAACCCTGGTGGAGCTAATGAACAAACACTTGACGTGAGTTATCTCATTCCGCTCCTTTGAGAACATCTAACCATAATGTAGGAAGCTATCGCAGCTTCATCTCGTCGCCTTGAAGTAGCTCGCGGAAATCTCAAAGAATACGAGGACGAGCTAGAGATCGAACGACAAGCCTTGAAAGCAATAGACGCCTCACGATCAGAGGCATCAGAAATTCACGAAGCTGCTATACAGAAGTGGAGAGATGCCGTCCTGCAAGCAGACACAAAACAGAACGAACTCCAACAGTTTCAGAACCTCGCCCAATCCTTCTCACGCGATACACAGGCTGCCCTGGAGCAGCACAGCCAAAGCCTACGACAGCTGAGCGACCAAGCAATCGAAGAAGAGAAAGTTGCCGAAGACGAGCTCCGAAACCGACGGCGCGAATTCTGCATCCTCGAAGATAGGAAAGATACAAAGGAGGGCATCATCAAGAAGATATCAGCGCGGATCAGGCGATACCAAGACGACATTGACGCGGAGGAGGTGAAGCATCAGAGGTTGCTTGCGGAGCATTATTTGGAGCTTTTGAGCAACGATATCATACAGGGCATTTCCATTGCCGATATATCATATGCGAGGATTCTTGAGATTAAGTTAGAGCGTGACCAGAGAATTTGGTATGAACAGCGACAGATGAGTTGACAGGGTAGCGATTTCTTTTTGCGATACATTATTACTCTATAGAGGTAGATAGATTGGCATATTTAATTTAAAGCTATTTTTAAAGGAAGTGGGCTTCGTAGAAAGTGTTGATGCTCTTTTATAGTTGTGTCTTCATCAAACGAGGCATGCTTTGGTAGGAAGCTAGGGGCCAATCCGATCTTGTAAGTAGCGGTAGTTTTCATATCATCTTTACCCCATGGTTGCGCAAGTACAGCTACTATTCGTCTCACAAACCAGGTCCTTGAATGCTTTATGTTTTGGTTGGTAAGACCTCTGATATATGTACCTTGCGCTTCGGCTACGACCGATGCCTGACTCTCTATGGAGCGCACGAATGCCAGTCGGGACTTGCAATTTGTTAAAGCCAAACGGCGAATTTTGCAAAATATAAGCCGAGTTTGCTTATGTTATTATGCACAACGGCTTGTCAACCAATATGCTAGCCTGAACTGAACAAGCGAGCGGCAAGGACTTGCTGTATCAGTCCTTGGGAAGCCCCATGCGGGTAAGTCTGCAATAAACGGAGCCATGGTCGGCTTCGACAGAGGAACTTGGGGCTGATCACCATTCAAAGAAATGGCAAGATCAAATTTAGTAGTCTTCAGCTCCTGATAGGGTGCCATTGCTTCGGGATAAGATGAAGTTGGGTCTCAAGAAACAGGGTTGCGGCTAAGCGCTACCCTGTAAGAAGCCAAAAGGGTTCTTACTGCATGGACTGGCAGACTGGGTCGCATGCTTGATGTCAGGATTCTTTACATACCTTCATTTTCTAGTCGACACCGTTATACGTTCACTGATCGCTTTATTGACTGCATCCCTCTGACCCCTATTGACGGCAACACGGCATGCCCAGGTTTTCCTTAATCGTCTCATAGAGAAGGTAGCAAAGACTAATTATGTTTGCAAATACTGTAGATCGTAAATATTAGGTAATGATAACACCAAGAGTTTACTTGCGTGGCGAATAAAGCATTGACAATAAACGGCCAGCGAAAGCGTGAGAATGCCAGACATGATCTTCGCGACTATTGGAGTCAAATTTCTCAAATGGGAAGGTTGTTTTATTTCCATGAGCGGGAGGCTGCTACAAACTCCATAACTTTTGCCGATCCCCCCTAGATTGTGGGGTTAGTGGCGTCAGCTAGAGATGTCGCTGTTGCTAGCGTATTGGTAATGAGAAATTTGTTCTGGCTGCACACGGAGGAAAGGAGCCGGCTCCGCTGACTCGGTCAATCACTGACAGAGAGTTAAAAGGATCTCAAACTCCTAAAGCATGTGAAAAATAAGATGAAAATGTTGCCTTGAACAATCTCTTTCTAGATCTCGACCCTGTCTGCTGCATGCCAACACGGTACAGCGTCTGAACCATGCATCCGTTGCTTTTGCTGGCGACATGGACTTGGTTCATGAGCCAGGTTCTTTGCAGCGATCTTTCGAACTTTGTGACTCAGCTTCCCAGCTGCGCGGTACGTCGATCAACCTGGCAGGGGCCCTCATACGCTGACACTTTGATTCCAGGAGAGCTGTGTTCTGGATTTTGTCACAGCCTCTTCTTGCGGGACAAATGCAACATGTCTCTGCACCGACCCAAAGCTCAAGGACGACGTCTTGCCATGCGTTGAGAGTCACTGCATGCCCAGAGAAGCTCTCGGTAACAAATGAAAATTGATGTGTCATTTTTACGTGCTAACTGAGTTTTGCAGCCGCGATAAATTTGACCTCGGTGGCATGTGACTTCCCCATTCGCGACAAGCACGACCAATTCAATATTCTGACCATCACGTTAATTGTAATTACTGGAATTACTGTTGGCCTTCGATTCCTTGAGAAGATACGATATGGGCCTGGACTCCAGCTTGACGATTACGTTATCACCGGCGCTTTTGTAAGTGGTCTTTTGCTGTAGTGCCTTATGATTACGCGTACTTATTTATTTCGTGATTAGCTGGTGAATTTGGGGAACTCAATTGTGTGCTTGCATGGACGTATGTATAGCCTTGCTGTCTTTAACTCAAGTTCATGACACTCACAACGTTAGTCTCCGGAAATGGTCTGGGGCGAGATGCATGGAGATTCAGTCCAGATACAATTACAGCTTACCTCTGCGTTTGTATCCCAAAATTTTATTCCAGGTAGTATATGGTCACTAACAGTTCAAGTTTCTCTACGCTGGTCAAACACTTTACGCCACGGACGTTTTTGCGACCAAGATCTGTGTTCTCCTCTTCTACCTCCGAATATTCCCCGGAGTTACGATTCGAAGGTCTCGTCTAACCAACCAAGTCAACGTTAAATATCGCTAACCTTTCAAAGGCTGATATGGGGAACTGTTGGCATAGCAGTTCTATGCATGGTTATTTTTGATCTACTAGCACTTACGCAATGTCAGCCAATCAGCTTTTATTGGAAGGGCTGGGACCAACTACACAAGGGCCATTGTATAGGGATCAACTCATTAGCATGGGCAATTGCTGTAGTTGGAATCATTCTAGATTTCTGGATGCTTGGAATCCCGATCTCTCAACTGATCCACCTCCAGATGAAATGGAAGAGGAAGCTTGCAGTTGCCTCAATGTTCGGCGTTGGCACTTTGTAAGCACAAGCTCATCCATTCTTTGCATAATTTCATCACTGACTCTTGTTCTAGTGTGACGGTTGTTAGCATCCTCAGATTACGTTATCTCGTAGCATTTGGCAATTCTTCCAACCCAACATGTAAGCAATCGGTAATTCTCCCCATTGCCATCATATTCTAATACACGGCGCAGGGGATAGCTTTGATACATGCTACTGGTCCGTCATAGAACTCAAC
Organism: Fusarium miscanthi; assembly: GCA_014898875.1. NCBI lineage: Eukaryota > Fungi > Ascomycota > Sordariomycetes > Hypocreales > Nectriaceae > Fusarium > Fusarium miscanthi. The sequence goes on from JAAVUA010000294.1 coordinate 30,253, forward strand.
GTCGGTATCTGGTGCGCTTGCATGCCCAATCTTCGAGTTCTGATGCTCAAGACGTTTCCGAGACTGCAAAGTTCAGTTGATGCTACCCCCCGAAGCCATCAATACAACTCATCTGCAGCAGGGCGGCCAATAAGAGTGTTGAGCAATACGCCAGGTCTATCTGATAACACCTTGTACAGAGCAAAGTCTGATCAGGTGCACAAGGTAGACGGTTCATCAAGCACAGCTGAGTTAGTTGAGATGACGACATTCACCAATGAGACCAGGAGTAGTCTGGCATAAATACTAGTGCAGATGACTTTTATTTTCATTATATACAAAATTACCGACATAAGTTTTGTGTCAGACTCCATACTTCTAGTAGAGTTTTAAAGCTTTACTAAAATAATTGTTGCGGTACCAGGCTTGTTGCCAAAGCTTGGGTTAGTGAAAGTGAATGTCGCGCGTGGTATAACGGGCTGTCTTGCTGCTTTGCAAGCCCACGTTGTAAATTATTTATCGCCCTTATCTGTCTTCGAGTCCACGTATAAGGCTAAACGACGGGGTTGAAGTTTGGCGGGTTGGACAATAATGGCTTTCTTTTCGATGTGATTACACACGTCACGAGACGTCTCTCCACAAGTGATGCAAGCTACCCTATAGTGTATGGTACACAATACAGAGGCAAGCAGGCATCCTCTTTTGGCCTTTAATCGGAGCATCGGAGCTGAAGGGTATGTTCCCGTCTTTTACGTCAGACTTGCCATTTCACACATTATTGCTACATAACTCTTCTGAAGACCAGTCGATGCCGACATAACCGCCGGCGGCATGCTTGATAATCACATTGTCAGCATTTGAATTGTAGACCCAAGTTGTCAGTGAACGGGTTATCCGAAAAGCTAAGCGAGGTTCCTCAGCATCGGAAAATCCGAGGTGTTGAAACTCTGTCTTCCTAGCTAGCGTCAGCAGACGTAGTATTAGGGACAAGGTCAAATGTCGTATGCGTATACCCATGCTAATGCTGGCCCATCCCTGCCTGCTTTCGTCCGGGGAAGTGTCTAGTCTAGCGCTACCCCGCAATCTCAGTGGGCGATTAGTGCTGCAGATGTTCAGCCTTCACTTTGATAATCTGGGGTGGTCATCTGTCTCATGTGCTGCTAGACCGGACATCCCGGTCTCATACACGGACAATCTATGGTGGAGATTATATTAACAGAACGGTCGCATTGACTTTGTGATACAACCTTGATACCTACCTCTGGTGTCTCTGTCTTCTCCCATCTCTCAACTTCCAAGAAATATACTACGACCAGTGTTGTCACTTACATTATGGCGGACGCAGATAAGGTCTCCATCTCCCATAACGAGATGCCCGTGACTGCAGAGCCAGCTTCATCGCCGCTAGTTGAGGAAGAGCCAGCCGGTGCCTACCAGGTGCGATGGAAGACACTCATGGCTGTATTCGCTCTGTCCATGGCGAACTGCTGCGCTGCTATAGCTAATACAGTATGTCCTACCTTTGAGCATTGCCATTCCTTGTGACAGTTGAACTTATCGAATATCCCAAACATAGACCAATACTACCATTCACTTCCAAGTTATGGACTTGGGAGACGCCAGTATGCAAGCCTGGATCTCGAACGCTAATCTCTTGGTGACTCTGGCCTTCGGGCCGGTCCTGGTGGGTTCCAAATAAATATGTCAAGTTGGTGGTCCAAGTTTAACAGGGACTAGGGCTCCTTGAGCGACCGATTCGGCAAAAAATGGTTTATTGTCATCGCGAGCATCATCGGTATCGTTGGATCCGTGGTATCTGGCTCGGCCAAGGCAACGACAACCATCATCGTTGGTAACATCTTGACTGGCCTCGCCAACGCAGGCTGTGTAAGCCAACCCCATCTCTCCTTCGCCATTTCCATCAACGCGGATGGTCCCACGCTAACGTTATCTTGCGCAGATTATGGGCGTACCTGCGGGTCAAGAAGTGACTCCCAACAAGCTCCGACCATGGACGATGGGCTTCTCCCAAACCATGGCGAGCATTGCTGTCGTCGCTGGTACCCTTGCTGCCGGTGCCTTTGTAAAGTACCAGACCTGGCGGTGGTCTTACTACCTCAATGCCTTCGTCTACGGCACCACCACTGTACTGGTAACCTGCTTCTACCATCCTCCGCCTACTGCTCTACGCCGACAGCAGTCCCGCCTAGACGACCTGTTCGCCCAAGTCGATTACTTCGGAATCATGCTGTTTGTGGGATCTATCGCATCTATCATGATCGGATTGACCTGGGGAGGAAACACATACGCATGGGGTTCCAGCCAGGTTCTCGCAACCCTGATCGTTGGCTGCGTTGGTCTTATTGCTTTCGGACTCTATGAAAGGCTGTTCACTCGCCAAGGTATCTTACATCATGACATGTTCGTTTCCCGCAACTTCCCGATCCTGCTGTTTGTCTGCGTTGTTGATGGCATGCTTCTACTGGGTGTCAATGTTCTCTTTTCTCAACAGATTGCTGCCATGTTCACCACGGATGCCGTCAAGATCGCCACTATCCTCACTCCATACCTGGCAACTTCAGCCTTTGGCTGCCTGCCCGCGGGCATATTGATGGCCCGAACCAAGTCATACAGGACTATTCTAGTAGCTTCCCTGATTTGGTGCAGTCTATTTGTTGGTAAGTCACATGTCTCTTCACCGAGGTTGACATTGATCTGCTTTCTCCAAATTACATCTAACATGGATTTCTCTAGGACTCATGGCACTGCTCAACCCAAGTAGACTATCCTGGGCCTATGCGTTTTCTGCACTTTTCGGATGCGGAACTGCGGTAACCACTGTGATCCCAGGTGAGAAATCCTTGTAGCTCTTATGGCTTTACGTACCTTACTAATATCACCATCTCCAGTGGTCGCGTTATCCCTCTCCGTGCCCTCCTACCTGCTTGGGACCGCAGGAACCCTTAGCGTATCCGGTCGTGCCCTTGGTGGTGCCGTTGGCATCACCATCTTCACATCCATCTATCACAACAAAATGGCCACTGCACTACCAAAAGCTGTTGGCTCGGTTCTCGCAGCCGCGGGGCACTCAAGCCTGCTTCCTGATGTGCTGGGCGCCATCAACAGTGGAAGTCCAACTGCCCTGTCACATGTGTCTGGCCTACCAGCGTCGCTGATCCCCAAAGTCCTCGCTGCAAACGATGATGCCAATACATACTCGTGGAAGTATGTATGGATTGCTATCTCCGTCGTCGTGGCGGCAAATGCAGTAGCTGCGTGCTTCCTCAAGTCGGTTGCCAGTCAGATGAACAGCCATGTTGAGTCTGCCCTGGAAGATTCCGATATTCGCCGGAAGCAGATGCGGGATGTTTAAATCCACTGTTCTGGTGCTGAGAAGAATGTTTGATAGGTGATAGCTTTAGTTTATTTCTACCTACTGAGGTTCAAACAACTAGCAATATTTCAAAGAACATCGTGGAACCTGTCTCCGTTTATCCCCTTCCGGTCTCGGTCCGTCATAGCTGTACTTCATTTTCATTTAATGGCCTTGGAACCAGTACATAAATTCAAGGAAAGGTTACTAAAAGCTTGGGGCCCCTGTGCTGTTGGTGAAAGACGTGCCTGTATGATACGGAACCCGAACAGAACAGCACAGTTATGAGCGGGAGCGGGATTTCCGGGGCATGGTTGCGAAACTGTAGCTTGGAGAGCCTTTCACCAGACGCCGCTTTCTGTGTTCAGCTTTAATCAAGTAGGATCTGTGATATTGTGCAAGGTTGTTTATTGCTTTTGCAGCATCATCGCTATACTCTATTGCTCACCCGCTGGTCTTCTAATGCGCATAAAGTCCCCAGTCTGATAAAGCAAAGATGGCGTGATCTTGGCGATCTTCCAAAGGCCTCCAACGCGAACGAATTGATGCTGCATATAGCTTCTCCCGTCGCTGGTCTCGTCAATTCTCGCAGCAGACGCGTCCCTTGCACCCCCACTATCCGCTTGCAACCGCCCGTGACTCGCCAATTGCTGCCATTCAACCACAATTTCATCGGCGGTAACCTTCTTGAAATATGGCTGCCCCAAGAGGTGCTGTGTCACTAAGGGCTTCAGGCCCAAGTGCTCCTCCGAGAGCCAAAGAGTGATGAACTCGGGCGCCTTGTACTGCTTTACTCCCCACGCGGGCACGATTAACGTGTAGTCGATAGAAACATCTGGTGCTAAAGCGGCGAGAAGGCGCTCTTCACTCTAGATTTGGAGGAAAAGTAATTAGGTTTAGGTTCTGTCCTCGTTTATTTAGGAATACAAAGAGTATATGCTCATACCTTTTTATCATAACCATCTGCCCAGACTCTTGCCGTTTGAACAACAGCAATGTAGTCCTGGAACGTGAGATTTTCTGGAATATAAATTTCAAAAGTCATCTTTAAGGGATATCCGGCGTGCAGTATCGGTATCTAGTGGTCTGGAATTGTTCTGACGCTGGATGATATTAGATGCTATTTATTAACCGGGAATCCCGGGCGTGGGGTCGGTAGAAGACGGTGCTCGGAAAACCCGCCCGGGAAGTCCACTCGGGAAGTCCACTCGGCAAGTGTTATCCGAGAATCTCCCCCGTGCCTCCGGTAATTTAATACTGAAGCTGAATGGTATTTCATGTAACTCGAGAACCAGCAATTAGATAATTTTAATTCATCTTAATATTACTTAAAAACTTTTTGTAGATTAGATGATGCAGTCACCATACAGCCTCCGCACTGGCATTTATCCCGAGATTGCCCCAGATCGACTCGCGGGCTCACTATCAGGGAAGAATGCCCTGATAACAGGTTCTGGCAGGGGCATCGGCCGGGACATTGCACTCGCCATGGCGCAAGCCGGAGCTAATGTTTGTATCACGGCACGAACAAGCAGCCAGGTCGAGGAAACAAGAGCCGAAATTGCGAGCTTAGGTCTCGATGGCAAGGTCATTGGTATCGTGGCCAACGTACTAAAGCTCGAGGATCAAGAACGCCTCGTACGCGGATTCCGTGAACAACTCGGGCCCGTCGACGTGTTGGTGTGCAATGCCGGCAGCAACATGTTCCAGCCTTTCCACTTGACAAATGCGACCGAATGGTGGGACATCATGGAGCTGAACGTCCGAGCACCAGTTGAGCTCACCCGACTCGTCCTCCCAGAAATGCGCGAGAGGAACCAAGCCACTATAATCTACACTTCATCACGAGCTGCCAAGGCGGACCTCCCGTGGACCACGGCATACAACTGTGCCAAGACATCCATCACCAGATTCGCGGGAACCCTGCAGGTCGAGCTCGATCAAGTGCAGAGGATTGAGAAGCAGATTGATAACAACATATCTGTCTTCAGCATCCACCCGGGCGAAATAGAGACCAATCTTCACGAGACAGCGTTCCCGGAAAAGACAAAGCGAGAAGCCCCTTATGTCATCGAGCATATGGATAAAATAGGCGCAAAGAGACCTCATTTTGAGGCCGCTTTGCCAGCATGGACGTGTGTGTGGCTTAGCTCTGGGAAGGGGTCGGCTCTCAGGGGAAAGTTTGTAGACTGTACCCGAGATGTCGGTGAACAGGTAAAGGAGGCAGCGAAGATATAACATTAGAACTTAACTTCCCTGGTTGGAGGCGTGATGCAAGAAACCATAAAGACCAGTTGTACGGCGCTGTCTTTGTTCTGGACCGACTACTTGTTATTCGTTTTCGGGACCTCACGGTTTTAGACATATATGATCATCCTGGCCAGGCGAGTTATCAGCACCAGTAAGGTAGCGTATCTGAACGAAATATGATAACAAGCTTTGTAGACTTGCCAAATGCAGTAAGGTATCCGTCGGAAGCAATGGAATTCCCGCGCTGCCTTCTTATCATGCAGGGAAAGTCTTGAAGTCTGCTAGTTACAAGACAAAAAAACCCATATAATAGTATCTAGTATTACTAGTAGCATAAAGTGGCTGGGCTGGCTGAGAAGTAACTACTATATTAAGCAGGTGGGATATTGCAAGCAATATATACCCAGATAAAACCAACAATCTTTACAACATGTCGTAATACTAAAGTAATATAAAATATAAAGTAAAGATACTAGACTGCAATAAGAAATGAGGATGATTCCCGAATAGTATCTCTAATATTAACTTAAAAGAATATACTATGCTATAGGCTTATCTCTCTTCCCCATTACCCTTTCCCAGTGTCAAATTATCAACTTCATCTCTGCCATCACTCCATTCGCTGTCATCATCGCTGTCATGGGCTTCAGGATCTGCGGTCTCAATTGGCTCCCCATCAGCAATTAATGATCTGGTTTCTTTCGCTCTCGACATCGCGTTTGAAGTGAAGAAGGGATGATTCTCGGGCAGATCCCGATTTTGAATCAGGTACCCCATAGGGGTATGCATGATATCAGATGACCGAGACCGATATGCAAGCCATTCAGTCAGGAACTTTGCCAGCGATTTAGCATTGATAATACCAAAATTGGGAAGGATTTGTTTCCTGCTGCGAAGAACGTCATCGGTTACCACCGAAGGCTCTGCCCTATCGTCAACGTCAAGACAGCTGCGTAGCTGCATATATTGATCGTAAGGAAGATACAATCGACCGGCTATCAGACCAATCTCAATGCTTAACCACGAAGGGATCGCAAGTTCCGTCTTCGGAGTTGGCACAGGATGGTACGCAAGAGTACCAACCTCCAAGAGCGATCTTACAACTGGGGCTGTGTATGTAAGAAGATACGCTCTGGGGTTTTGTATCCTACGTAGCTTTGGAAGAAGTAGCTCAGCCTCCTCAGGAATGATGATTAAGGCTATTTCGGCTGCAGGTCTCCATAGTACCCATTCAACTGGTCGCTATATGTACATCGTCAGTATCTTTCGTCTTAAGTAAATTGCCAGAGTACGTACCACAAGACGACGAGCTGCATCAAACTTCCGGGTTTTAACTGTTTGAGAGAACTCCTTAGAGACGAACAGGTTCGAGGAAGTTCCCTTGATACCATATTGAAGTCCGAGACTAGTATCGCCAATCAAATCAAGAGCTGGGATAAAATGCAGACTAGACATCTCTACTTCAGGCTTCTCACAAAACTGAACCAGGGCATTGTCGAGGCCCGGAAACCCAAGTGCTGTAAGTTGTGTAGGGTTCTGCTTCTCACGAAGCTGGTGAACCTCAAATTCAACTTCTCTTTCCTGCTCAACCTCATCAAAAGCCGAGGAACACGCTCGGTTCTGGTATTTGACCAAATCCGTTTCCAGCCCATGTAGCTCTCTCACAAAGCCTTTTACAAGTGTAGAATTGAACGGGTTCAAGGGGGTTGACGACGCTCCTTGCTTTGGCCCGTAGAGCTGTTCCAGTGTTTGTCCCTCGGGCTGCTGAGTCCTTTGCAGGAGCTTGTCGCTGTTCTTTTTCTTCTGAGAGGACTTTCTGAAATCCAAAAGAGCATCTGTACGCCTGCAAAAGTCGAACCCTTGGGCGATGTGCAAAGACATCATATTGTCGCTGGCCTCACAACTCTGCTCCAGGAGCCAATGGACAATGTCGGCAGACTTCAATGGTTGTGACGCTGCAACCTTTGGACTGTGGGCCGATCGAAGAGACGAAACACTTGCGTACACCTCTGGGGGGGCAACAAATGAGATTGACTGTGTTGTCGCGAGTTGTCTCAATCTCATTGCGGCTATGATGGTTAGTGTGATGCGGTCTGCTACAGTTTTATGCACTTACCTTGCACTATCTGATCTTTGGTCGAACTAATGCCCAATGTCAACGCTCCTTGGGCATAGGTTGGAAGCTTCAAGTCAGTGCCGCGCGTGTGTGCCTCGTCGATGTAGACTACGCATTTTTCGAGATTGTCTGCAAAAGGACTAGCCAGGAGTGGCACGGGAGACTTTTGAAAACGGGCTCGTACCATGATACGGCTGTTCTTATCAAAGTATACTGCACCCTGGGCGTCGGAATAGACGTCAAGCCAAGCCGCAGCAAGTTGGTGGTTCTCCATCTCAAGGATCTGGGCACCCGCGTCTATCAATATGTTGATCTTTTTGTTTCGGAGCAGTTCCAAAATCCCAATCTCATTCAGATGCCGTCCGCTTTCATCAATAGCCTGATAGCACTTTTGGTTGCGAGGAGCCAGCAGATGTACCAAAACTTCAGCGTTGGTTTGAATGAGAGTGGGCAGATCATCTTGACGAATAGTACGTGGCAGGATCTTTTTGTTGTCATTGGTTCCGCTGAAGCCTGTTGTTATGCCTTGCCGTCCCACGCTCTCGGATAGCAGGGGAATGTCCCAAGCTGAAGCTTGAAACTTGAGCCCAAACTGCTTGGCATGCTGTGGAAAGGCAAAGTTATTCATGAAATGATTGACCACACGCTTCTCGAATCTAAGATTTTGCCAGAGCTTAGTAACCTGAGCCTCGTTGTCCATCTCCAACAAGTTCCAGTGTTCAAGGCCTACAGGAAGGTGTTGCGAGGACGTCAAGCGTTGATAGTGTGAGGAGGGATCTTCAGAGTTGCTAATGAATTGGAGACTCTGAAGAAGTTGAGACTTGGTCAAGCCAGCATGGTAAAAGCTCAAACATGTAAGAACAAGCGCTGTATCTGGGTGACCGTACTCTGCGGTTTGCGAAGGTATTCCCTTAGCTTCGAATGGCACTGCAATGGGAGCTCGCTCCGGATGGAGGCCGTATTGAACATTCCATGACTTCTTTAGACAGAGAATCAACAACCGCTGGGGTATGAGCCCGTGGAGAAGATGGAGGGTCTTTCTACCGGAGGGTTCATCAGTCAACGATCCAATTGCGTTGTCCCAAACGAGTGCGGATAGTTGAGTAGCTGAAAGTACCAATTTGACGTCTCCTTTGGCATCCGGGCTTGCATCAGCTTTGAACTGAAGATATGAGAGCCGCCCATGACAAATATCATCCACCAGAAGAGAGTTGAGACCATCTTCAACCTCAGAACGCAGGAGATGAATGATAGGAAAGCCCTGGTGTCGTCGCCATACCTGTATCCCATCTTTAAACTTGGCCTGAAGTTGGGGTACATGGGATTCAACCAAAAGTAGCATCTCTTCGATAAGCTGCCACCGCTGAGGATGGCCATCAATCATGGTGGGTATACCACTCGGATATATCAGTTGCGTCTTTGGCGAGAGAGTGAGATCAGACTCGTCAAGGACATCTCTGCTAGACGACTCCAACCATGCTTGGATGCTCATCATCTTCTGTGCTTTCTTTGCTTCCTTATCGGCCAGCTTCTGGAGACCGCTCAGCTTGAAGGAAAGTAAATGTTCTGGCAAGCACAACATGACTCCCCCTGATGCAAGAGTTCTCTTGTGAAGACTGTGGTAAAGCTCTAGAGCTTGGTCGTCGGTAGGTGATCGTCGAGCAAAGGGAATGTGGCAAACTTCCCGACCGACCAGCCCACCAAGTCGGCTTTGCATGACTTGTGCTGTCTGGAGGAGAAGCGCTCGGGGCACAACCAGCCTGCACAGATGAGCATTGTCTGCCAACAGAATTGCAGCCATGGGCATGATGCATGAAGTTTTGCCTGAAGCTATAGTCAGTTACAGTGTTTATATGACAAGTGAGTGAATATGCAAACCTTGGCCCATGTTCATCTGTAAAACAGAATTAGACATCGATGGTGGTGAAATAATAGCACGGGCTACTTCGACTTGAATAGGCCGAATCAACATGTTGCTGTCGATTTCTAGGAGAAGCCATTCAGGGTACTCCAGCGGATTCCAGTTGGAGTGCCCCTCTGTCTCACAGTTCTCCTCCAACCATCCATCATCTCTGCGAAGAATTGCGTCTTGTATCCGGAGGTAACGCTGAAAGCGCGCAGTAAGTACTCCGTACTCTACTATTCTCTCAATCATGGCTTGAGGTACTCGTGATCTATTGCCATTTCTTAGCTGTTCAAGAATTGCAACTGGTGAGAAGCACGGCCGAAGCTGGCCTTGTGAAAGCCACCGGAAGCCCTGGTCACCATGCGAAACCATATTCTCGATTTTAGCTCGTTGCTCTCGCAAGAGCTGACGGCAACGCCTAAGTTCACCTTCGACTGTGGCCATGCGTGGTCTGCTATGAAGTGCTTTTCGACTCTGTTGTGGTAGAGTCAAAGCGTCGAGTGACACCAGAAGGTCCTCTCCATAAGCCCGTTTTGAAGTGAGGGGCGAAGAGATGAGTCTCTGTATAATTCTCTGGAGGGCATTGACTTCTGGCCTTTGAGCTACAGGTACCTCTGAGGCCTGGTTGTAGGGATCTGAATTGTAACTTGTAACCGAAGGGTGGCGTTGTTCTTGTAATCGAGATTGGGAGTACGCATTGGACCTATCGTGGGGTTTATGCCTTGATATCAAGTCTGTCATCAAAAGTTGGGCCGAAAAACATTGTCTGGGTCCTTCTATGTTCCTGCTTCTCAACCGTGTTGGTTTGCAAGTCCAGACGTCTGGATATAGCTTTTGCTCCGTCCTCGATTGGTTGTATGCCAACATGTCTGCGGCGCTCTCCAGTTGAAGTAGATAAACAGACAGCTCCCAATTAGCCCTCAATCTTTGAAGCTCAGGTTGAAAGTTGTTCCAAGTTTTCTTTATGCTAAAGTTCTTGATGCCTAGGCCTCTGACTGATAATCCGAACTCTTGTCTCGAAAGAGGTGGATTTGGCCACATCTTGAGAATGTGGGAGGTGATTCGTGACGCCGCCTCTGTCGCAGGATCATCGTTGAGTAGGGATCCACTACCCCAGTGATTGAACGATTCTGGCAGCGCCAGCGATAGAAGGATATCTTTAGACGGTTTCTCGAAATGCTGGAAGTTGGTGTACAGAGAATGGTTAGGCGGCTTGATGCAGCTTAATCTACTGCTTTGAAATAGTGCTAGAAGCCACATTATGACATTCATGTCAATGTCGTCGTCGAACGCTAGTAGAGCTAAGGAAAAGTGGTTGTCGTAAGTTCTTGTCGGGTCTTTTTCACAGAGCTTATAGACTAGGGACCCCCAAGTCTGTGGTGCCCCAACACCCAGAGTCGCTGTTAAATCAATATCTGATAAGGATTCCTTGATACCCTGAAATGTGCTCCACCTTTCCAAGATTGGAGCAAGCTTGGGAAGTTGAAATGCACAGGTATCAGGTTCCAGCATGGCACGGGTGGTCTGATACACTCGGCAGCTCTTCACCGATATCTTTTGTCCTCGGAGAGGGATGAACTCATCTGTTTGTGCCGCTTGAGAAAGGATCGTCGAATCCGATTCAAAACAGACACGCTCATAAATCTGCCTTCGAATACAGCCTCTGATCCGTAAATGAGCCACAGACAAGTTATATGACGTGTTTTCTTGCTGGGATTTTGTCATGCTAAACACGTCTAGCTCTCGTGACCGACGTTCAATCAGAGCGACTAGAGGACCCAAATCTTCATGTTGGATTGTACAAGTCAAATGTTGATCCCATCGGACTTTCTGATAGAGATTGATTCCTGGGGGATAAAGCGTTCTTTCTGGTGATAGAGACTTGATGGCAGACAGTATTCTTTGTGGAAAGCCCGCCAAAGGAGCCCAAGGCTGACTGCGACTAGAGAGCAGGCAATGACGAGATTCCTCAGTTCCTGTCTTCCCAGTGAAGTCATCAGGTAGCGGGAAAGACGTCAGAGCATGTATTGCTGCCTTGAGATAAAGAAGAAGTGGTTCAGGTGGGCAGTCCAAACGGCCTAGGGTAGAGTTCAGGTTGTATTTCGCGTATACTCCTTCGTTGGAAATCCTGACAGCGACGTGGATTCCATCTCTCTCCCATTGAAAATTCCCAATTGGAACAAGAACACTCTTCCTTTTATGGTTTGAGATATCGCGTAGAGTGATTCTACTGCGTAACCCATAGAGCGTTCCAATGTCTTGCTGAGGGTCAACTTCAGCTCTAAGCTGAGGGCAAGAAAGCAAACCTCCATGGTTGACTTTGAAGCGGATCTCCAAGCGCTTCATCTCAACGGACAAGGGCCCATTCGTGACTTGGTAAATCGTCAACCTCTTGGTATCTTCAAAATCTTGGAAAATACCGCAGACTTTTCTCCCAGTCTCCGAGTTTGGCTCAACAAGACTGGCTCTCGTGTCTCTAGTAGCTCTTCGTGTTCGGATGTTGAGTATCCAGTTCGATCGCTTGCGTCTCCAGATTCGTGGTTTTCGACGCATCTCTAGATTCCCGCTGGTCAAGTCCAGCCAATGCACGCAATCGTCAACTAGATCTGCGGGTAGGTCCCAGCCCATGGGACCTTTCAACATAGATCGCGGGATGAATTGAAGAATTGAACCTCTGAATAGAGCTTTGATGGATATTCTACCATCCCTGATGCCAACATGGACTTGATGTCCTTCCATTCCGGCGAGAATCTGATAGTCCAAGAGCCCGGATGGCCTCGTTAGTAAGTGTCGCCCCCCAAAAAGCTCCTGCATAGACTCATCATCCCTAATCTCAAGGGGAAGCCTTCCTAGAGGCTTTTCATCTACTAGTAGATGACCTTGAAGTAGATGATAATGTACTCTTTGTGGAGCTATTGACCCAATAGGGGCGGTTTCAGACCAAACCCACCACGAGTCTTTACGCGGGAGTCTCTTCCATGGAGAGTAGGATCTCTGAGTGAGAACACTGGCATTGGCCCATGTCTCGTTGATTGCCTTCTCTACTAGGCCGATGTCGCTCTCCACCCACTTCTCGACAATAGACCTCATCTCATAAGAAGCAGACATGTCTTGGGTAAGAAGACTTCGTAAGTGAGAAGGCAGTTTATCCAAACTATCAAGCAAGTTCTCCTGAAGCGCGATTGACGATCGGAAGAAAGGTAATGGATCATCTTTGAGAATGGTTGCTTCAAAGTCATCATGTCCTAAACAACCCCAGAATGTTTGGCGACAAAGTAATGACGCCCAGAAAGCAAGAGTAGCAGCCTTCCCGGCCGTGTCACCGTCGGGCGTTGATCTAATCTCGTCCTGTAACTGAAGAATCCATTTTGAGGTGACGGAACGGACTCTCAACAGCAGTTCATGAGCCTGCGTGGCATATGACTGCGGACAAAGGTGATATAGCCGAAGGCTGAATATCACCACGGTACTCATCCGATCGACCTGTCTCCGATTATGTTCCATCGTATCCATCCAAGCCTCGAGCCGCTCTTTCAGTCTATCACAAAAGCTTTCACTACTGAACACCCAGTGAACCTCACGCAGTATGCCTTCTTCCAGTGCAGCTGGGCCGGCCTGCATAGCAAGTCGATGGAAGAAAGAATTTGTAGCTCGACTACTAAGATCGAAATTGGAAGCTGCCATTTCCTTCAGTATCTCGAGCCAGCGACGACCTCGTGCAGAGACTGCTCGCTGGAAAGCGCAGAAATCGCTACCAGATGTGCCTTGAGAACGCATTGATTCGGTGGCTACGATCTCGTAAGAAGACGGATGATATAGAAGCGTGCCTAGGACTCCACTTGGAACTTCATATGGATCTGGGATTCCCTGTGGAAGCCAGGAACCCAAGAGGTGCTGATACCAGGGTACCTTGGGGAGTTCGTCCGCCCAAAGCCCTGATACAGTATCATAGTATGACATTTCGGCTCCAAAACGAAAAGTGACCTGGTCGCGCGTTTTTGGGAGTTTCAACTTGCCATAGTGAGTTTGCCGGAATGACTTCTTGCGTGAGGCAAGTGTGAAAGCTCTATTAACCACTTGGGAGAATTTCTTGAGCTCGGCTATATCATCAAGGACAAGTTTTGGAACGTCTTTGGCGTTTGAATACACTGTGGTACCAAGAAGATACAACCGCCAGGTTGCTGCACGATAGGCAGCCAAGTATTTCGGAATAAGTAGCTCTAGAAGAATAGCTGCTCGCTGGGCCTTACGTTGATCAGTGTCGGTTGACGGGAGAAAGTCTTCATGGACGCTGATCTTGAGCTTTTTTCGTTGCCAAAACTTCGGACATCTTCGGCAACCATGGGAAATCTTTTTTCCCGTAGGAGATTTGGTACATGTGCAGGTAAGGTCATTCATCGACTGCGTTAAGCTGTCATACCTTTTTGTCAACCGTTCTAGCTCGGACAGGGTTGATTCTCTGGCCCTCTGTGAAGTTTCGTCAATCAGCGTAGCCGTCATCAACATCTGGCTACCAGATGCAGTGGAAGAGATGAGTTTCGCAGGGAACGATGATCCTTTTCTGGGGTTATCGAAGATTGTGCCCAGGCTTTTCTGGTGGGAAGCCACACGGTTGCGAATGTACTGCTGTACTCGTAACAGCCGGACCATCTCGTCCCTGGTGTTCATGCAAAGCACATCCAACGCATCGGGAATAAACAGGGGATGATACTTTTTGAGCAATGGACATACAGAGGTTGCCGCTTCGTCCATGGTCGTCCAAAGCTCAAAGAGTCTGAGAAGGTGGCGACTCATCAGAACCGAGTCTTGGTTGAAGGAGTCTCCTACATTAGTAAGCAGGCTAATGATGCCTCCGGATAGTGATTTGCATAATTCTTCAGGTTTCTCTGAGGTAGCAGTAAGTATCGTAGCAGCCGCATCTTCACTCTTCTGGAGAGAAATATACCGGTCGGCCAGGCGGCCAACTTCGAGGACTGTTCCCTCTTGTACCTGAGGCAAACCGGAAGAGATTCTGCGGGACGGAAAGTTGGGTTTTTGCGATAGCTGAGAGGTCAAGAAGGCGCCACTATTATCCAGTCTCATGTATAGATCAGCTTCGGGGACGCGGCGTGGAAGGGTTGGAATGCGGCGAGCAACTCTGGCCTTGAAGTCATCCCATTGCAAGGAAACCCGATCCGTCGCGTGCTTCACGATGTCTCCGATATCCCCCGAAGTAGATGCGAAAAGCTCATTATACAATGGCCGCAAAGATGGTGAACACGCCGCACTATCCGCCTTCAGTTTTGCCATGCGGCGGCAGAGCTTTGATCGAAGTTGCAGCGTCATCTCGGGGGGCAGATGTTCAACAGCGTCTTTGAGAAGATCGGACAACATGACGCAAAGAATGAACTTGTAATAGACTCGTCCAGTACCAGCGCAATTGTGGTCTAGCACCTCCCGCAGCATGCGTCTCAATGCTACCCGGAGAACCAGCCAGTATGGTGAGCGTCTCCAGGGAACTTCAGATGAGCCCAATACAACATCATCCCGGACTTTCTTCCGAACCGACTGTACTTCTGCGACACTTCCAAGCCCCTCCAAAAGTGACATGAGCAACTCAATCACTAGGGCAGGGTCTGTGCAGTCGCGGGTCTCGGCAATTGAGTGTCCGCCCTTGGAAGCCTTCGCCGCGAACTGGTCAAACCATTCATAGCTTGCCTGCCCTAGAAGCTGAGATAGATTCCTCAAGAAGGACATGTCGCTGAAAACGTCGAGCGGGACTTGGACTGCACGATGAGGAAATTCCCACGTGAGGCCATGCTTTGCTGCGAGAACATCCTTGACTGGCGCAGCAGTCTGGAGTGCTTCGAAAACCACTGTTTCTTGACTATTGCAGGGGTCAGCTGATATATCTCCACCACCTGGAAATGCTTTTAGAAACATACATATCATTGCGATGGATGAGCAAGGCGGAATTCTGTTGATTGACGAAAAGAGTGAGCCAGATGTTATTTTCACCACTTGCGATGCCTTGAAAGGCTTCCAGAAGTTCATGAGCAATCAGTTGTCCCTGATTGAGAGCTACTGTCGCTTTCATAGAGCTAAGTAAGATGTTCCAAGCGCTGTGGTCACCATCGTTACTGAACTTGGCCAAGGCGCGCCGAAGTCGATTCCCCAAATCATGGGCCAGCCTAGCGTTATCCGCATCGTTCCTAGTGGGTAATTTGGAAGGAAGAACTACATGGTGGAAAACGGCTTGAAGTAACAATTCCGGTTCAAGAGCTGTCGACATGTTGAAGTATAACCACCGAGGGACCTTTTTTTGTAATACAAATTTATTTCTGATCAAAAGTATACGTAAAAGGAAAGAGATATCTTTTTTTCCAAATGAGATCAGAGGCAGAGAGCGGGGAAGCTATCTAGTAGGCCTCCTGCAGGATGTAATGTGTTGGCAGCGACCTACTTGTTGAGATGTAAGGATAAACATTAATCCACTCCCTTTTGGCTAACAGTCCTGTAGTAGTAACAGCAAGTACCCATAGCTATAAAATTTACACTCAGCTCTGGGTGCTGATTTAAGCTCTCAGCCACAAGTCTGTGCTGCAAATAACACATCTGGCTCATAACTTGCATAACTAACAGTCTGCCCCCAGCCCGGGCGGTATGAAGTGGCAGGGCCAATTTAGGAAGGAGTATTGAATCAAGTGGGTGGGGCTTTTCCGAGCCTTCGCGTAGGAATCTTAACCTTTGATGTAACAATAACGATGATTTCCCTGGCGTGGTTACGTTACAGATGGATCAGTATCCCTCATATGTTAGGCCTTTTTTTGCCAATGATCAAGTTATATAATTATATACGGCTATATGTTATTCTAGGGATTGGGTCGAGGGCATTGATGAAGTCTCCTAACGATCTATTGAAGTTCAGGGTTACCTACTATTGTGGCTCAAGAACCATCTGCATGGCTTTGGGAGAAATTGTCACTATATGAGATAGTTTTCATGACAACTGAAAACTCCGTTATTAGGCAAATAGAACCTCAAGGTTTGAAGGATGCAACAGGGTTGAACCAACAGGTGGAGTTGCAAACATGGGTTTTCGCGATGTATCCAATGCTTCCCCTGATAATACCCATGTTAACCCTAAACTTTCCACTTAATGATTCCAGGGATCATACCATAGAATAATGAGGGATAAAAGGATTCCTTCTGGCAACGTTCTTCGGTTTTGAAAGGTCCTCGATAACTTCTCTTTCTTGAGTTTGATATCCAGATCTACTACTAGCCATAATGTACCATCTCGACCTTGAACCATTTGCTGTTGGTGGTCACTGCGCTGTGGCTATCTGTCTTGGAGAGACTCCTCTCTGTGACCCGGGCAATGTCTGCGATCTCGTCAAGACTCTTCAGCAGAAGTTCAACGACATCGCCTTCCTTATCTGCGACGAGATCCACAAGTACGAGATGATGATACCACGAACCATGACCATCACGAGAGCTCAGAAAGCAGCGATTAAGAAGGGCGACGACATGGAGACGATTCTCAACATCGCCTTTGGGCGCCTCAAGCAAAGCGACCAGCTGTCAGCCAACATAACTATTCTGCGCTGGTCTCAAATTGAAGACCAGGACTATCAGAAGGTTCACGATATCATGTACCAATACCGAAAGCACTTCGACCAGGAATTGCGCGCAAGCTCTGGGTTCTATATCAAGCGTCGCTTGGCTGTCGCCACGTTGACTGAGGAACGACTTGAGAACTTTACGAAATACACCCTCGCTGAGCTTCCTGTCCAGCTCATGGGATTCAACTACGACAACCGCCAGTTCACCACCATCTTTCATCCTGTCTACCCTCGGAAGAATCCCGATGGGTCAGCCGGCAACGCCAGCTCCGCGTACGTCTCACCGATCGACACTGTAGTGCAGGCCTACCGCAGCAATCCTGATGTCGTAGGTGACATCTCCCGCTCGGTCCCGCACAAGGAAGCTGGAAAAGTGACGCGAGTATTCTTTGACAGACCTGTTCGAGAGGAAGTGACGGAAAAGTCTTGTGTTAATGGTCTTGATGCGCCTTTGGCAGAGTCCGCAGTTGTCTTCTGAAGTTGCAGCTAGATTTAGAATAGCGTTGTTGTTTGAGATATTAAAGAGACTACGCATATTTGGCATCTGATTACATGAGAGCGATTAATAAACTTGAAAGCTTGCAATGACTATTATTGGAGAAATAGGTCTCACGGCTTTGGCACGTCTTTACTACCACAAAATTCGCCATCAAAAGGCGGTTGTGTCGTGTTCACTTGGATATATTCTTTCTCTACAATTTTTCATTTTTACAGTAACTGAAAGATTCCTTTGTCCAAGGCTTGTTCTTAGTGAACGTCTCGTGACCTAATATCTACAGGGTACCTCGTCTCTACATCTCATCACGCGCACACAAATACTTGAGATGACCGGTTACAGACAGCGTCTTTGTTGATCAACACCACATACGAAATGATCACCAGTCATTGTGAAGATACTTACCAGCAAGATCGCTTGGTATTACTACCTACTACTTGCCTACTGACAAGACCGAAAAGTCATCGACAACAAAATGGTAGACAAAACATCAAAACTCCTATCCTTTCCTTGATCAAAACATCAGTCCAATGGTTTCCTTCCGTATCACTTCCATGTCGCCTCGCGCTCATCCAGTCATTGCCCCAAGTCCATTCCTCCATGACACCAACAATTCCACTTCGGGATCCCAAGTACACTCTCCTTACTTCTTAGCCTTAGCCTTCGCCGCCTTCTTAGCAGCCTTCTTGGCAGCCTTCTTCGCCTTCTTTCGGTCGACCTTGGAAACCTCCTTCGTCTCGGTGGGAATCTCGGTCGGTTCGTCTTCAGCGTCCTCTGTCTTTTGACTGTCGACATCCTAGTTCTCGGCCAGCATCTGTTCAAAGTTGCGCTTCTCCTCCTCAAGATGAGCGATCATGTTCTCGCGCTCATACAAGAAACCTTGGTAGCGCTCGGCATTCAGGTTCGAGAACAGAGAAGCATTTTCCTCATCGCGGAGTTGCTTGACCTTTGTGACGTATTTTTCGTTCCCATTCTTGATATTGTTGATGATCTGGTCGTGGCCATCAATCATAGCGTTGATTCGTTCGTATTCCGCATCGATCGGGGAGGTAGGGTCGTTTTCCTTCTCCTTGTTCTTCTCGTAGTCTTCATAGACCTTCTCCTCCACCTGGGCCTTCCAGCCGTACATGACATTCTTCATCATGTAGATCCGCTCGTGGGTTGTAAGGGTAAACTGGAGGCGGACACGGGCCTGTAGCTCGATATTCTTCTGCTTGATGGAGTGAAGCTCCTCCTGCTCGGCAGCTTGCTGTGAGACGAGGTTGAGGCGCTCGCGGACGCGTCCAAGCTCCGCATCCTTGGCAGCAGCTTCAAGTTCAGCGGAATGCCAGTTGCGGTTGGCTTCGTCGAGGTTCTTGGAGAAATGCTCCTTGAAGGACTTCTCGTGCTGAACTTCAGCTTTGAGTTGTTCGTTTTCTGACTCAAGGGACTGGATCTTGGCGCGCATGGCGTTCAAGTTGGCAATCATCTGATCAAAGACCTTGGGTTCTTTTAGCTCATGATCCTTGATGGTGGATTCGAGGCTTACCTTGTCCGTGTTGTCAACATCGGCACCAGCAGAGGTAGTGTTGGAAGTCTGCGCGAAGGCGGGACCAGGGGGAGTGAGGGCAAGCTTGTTGTCATCAGAAGAGATGGTCGAGGTTGACTCCGCAACGGGAGAACCGGGAGCAGTGAGTTCAAGAAACACCATGTTGAGTTCTTGATTGGGTGATGTTGATGTTTTGTTGATAGTTGATTGTGGTTTGGTGTGAAGATGGTTGTGGAAGAAAGAGAAGATGGAAGGTGAGTTGGTTGATGAAAAAAAAGGAAAAGAAAACGGCGGGGGGAGATCCGGTATTTATTGGGAATTTCTGAAGTGTTGACGATGTAGCACTGGCAGCTACCCATGGTCCTGTTTTGCACTGGATGTTGACCATTGCCAGTGGCAGAGGCAGATATCGCATTCCCTTCCGTTATCGCAGTGGCAGAACCCATGTTCAGCACGGCCGACGAGTATGACCGTCAACACAATCATGAACAGAGTGCGCGCAGTGTCGACACACTGCTCAAGATCTGAACACTCTGTTGTGGTTGTGTCACGCAATGTTCTTACGATAGGTTGCATAAGCTTCACTATTGCCCCTTACATCCAAAGTGATATTCAAAGTGACTTGTTCGAATTGACAATGTGATTGATCTCAGACTAGGCAAACTCTCGGGTTTTATTTACAATCTTTTCCAGGCCTTTCAGAATTTCCATCAAGAAGATATTCCACAACAGCTTGTTCCCAATACACTGAGGCCTTGTACCAAGCAATCTGAGGCACGCTACCACGGTCGATCCCCCTTATTGCTTCAGCCAATGCCTGTCCTCCTCCCTCATCCCGAATCTGCTTCAAAGGATACTGATACGTCTTGAAAGCAAACACCAACGTGTTGTCATTCTCCATCAACCTATGCAGCGTCTGCCTCTCACACCGAACGTTCATCTTCTCAGGGTCCAGTTCATCACTCTTCATCTTCAGCACCTCGATACCAAGCCAGTCAAGAACTGTTTTGATCCCGTCCATCAACCACAGTGGTAAAACTGTCAGAGGATTTTCTCGCGGGGCAAAAAGGTCGCGGCCAAGGGATATGTTCCAGTTGTGTCGTTTGACAACTTTGCCCTTTGGCAAGGAGGTGAAGTAGCGATTCATTGGTCTCTCAAGCTTTTCTTTATAACCAGGGATAGGTCCATGAATCTCCGCCAAGGTCTTGTTCAACTTGAGGGAAGGATTGAAGGAGAAGGGATAGCAAAGAATGAGTGCTTTTGCAACATAAGTGTCACCTTGCCTTTGAAGAAAGAACAGCTCTACGTCAATATTCTCAGTAAGGAGGCGCAGTATTATTTTGACGTCGTTCAGCGGGTCCAGGGGCAGTTTAGTTGATGCTGGGCCGAACAATGTATCGCCCTTGTGATAGTAGAGAGAAGGATACCTTCGTGGCAGGTATGTTCTAACCATCCAGACATAAAACTCCTTCACGGCAGCCTCCGAACAGGGTTCAGAAGCCATGATCACGTCAGAATGCTCACTGACGATTTTCCGCCGCAGAGTAAGCCTCTCCTCTAAGGTTTTGTCAATGGGTAGGATGTCCGAGAAGGTACATTTCTCAAGGCCCATGGTGAGGTGAAACTTGGGTTTCCATGGCCGGGTCTGCACTGGCTCGGCCTTGTCCACGTCAAAGTCATCTAGAGGTTCGATGTTGTTGTAATCGCTCGGCAACTCTGGATGGTGGTGCTGGCTGTCTTGCGGAAGAGCGCGTTTCTAATGTCAAGATATCAGCCCTTTGTAGCTAGCATATCCCCCATGCTGAAAAGGGGATCTTTGCCAAAAGAAGCGTACTGGCTGATGTTTCTTCTTACTCTTCCACCACACAAGGGTCATTGTTAGTGCGAACAACACAGAATACCAAGAGTACAAGTCAGCCATTGTATGAAGCTGAAAACAAATAATACAATTGAGGGAGCTAGATTTTTAACTGTAATAAGTTTTGTGTTATAATTGATATACTTCGTCATGTTATATATATCAAGTAGCCGAGAAATCAATCATCTTGTTATCTTCAGGTTCGTGAACACTAAACGCGGGGTAGTAAATCGAGACATGCCCGCGGACACCGCGGCGCCCGGATTGCCGAGCCAGTTACCCGGCAATTGTAAGCTCATGTTCTCGCCTAAACCTACTTGTCAAGTGATAGTGGATGATGTTGTTACAGTCTATACTATATAATTGTGATATATATGCATTGTTAAATTTAAAGGAACATTGAAAGTAAATAATAAATTAATAAATCTAAGCACTACTATTTATAGCAGTACCAAGCGCTTTGAGAAATGAAGTATGTGCTTAGAATACTAGCCACCTAACTAGGTACTATATTCTATGTCTATTGCACAAATAGCGATCGCTGCGTTGAAAGAAACAGTCTCAGGCTGTTGTTCGCATCATAAATCTTTCGTCGTTATCCCAGTCTGTGACGGTCTTAATAAAAGATTAGAGCCAAGGCAACAATGGCCCAGGTCACACAACGATGTCGGCTAGCTCCCGAGACAGTCACTGGCGTGGATCCTTCTGCTCCAGGCGCTGATGGCACATTGCTTTGAGCTATCTCATCGGTTGCTCCGGTCTTGCTCGCTGGAGTTGAAACATCGTGGTTATCGTTGGGAGTCGACGATGAAGGAGTCCCTGGAACGTCAGACGGGAGGATAACAGATGTTCCCTTTGCTGGGATCTGTCCATAATGAACTGACGATTGTGAAGGGCTCATGGGCTGGGATGCCGAGGGGATTGACTGATCGGATGTAGCCTGAGGGTGGTCATCGCCATCATGTCCGGGTGTTGGTTGAACGTATGGCTTGTCATTTTGCTGACCCCCTTCAGAAGTGCTTTGTGATGCCTGTGCCTGTTTGGGAACTCCAGTCGCTTTTTGTGGTTGATCAGTGGCCTTCGCCCCTCCTGCTGAAGCCTTGCCCTTTCCGTCTGGCTGAGAGTCGGTTTGTGGCTCCGCTGTTGGCTGCGCTAGGTAATAACTACCAGGGCCAGAATATGTCTGAGGCCATATCCAACCAGAAGGATATTGGACTGCTGGTTGTCCATCTCCGGTCAGGGTCTCACAAGCCTTTGGAACTGTAAGGGTGACCATATTCTTCTCCTTCCCATAGGATGTGTAAGCACTACAGGGAGAGGTAACAGTCACCATATCAACGGTTGGGTAAGTTTCGTGCTCACAACCACAAGGACTATATATCAGGGTGACTGGAACACAAGTAGTAACCACAGATAAGCTTGAATCAACAGTGACATATGTAACAGACGTCACTGTCTCTGTAATTGTAGTAAGTGTAGTCCGTGTAATGTGATCAGTTTTGATAAGCGTAGTAGTCGCGGTATCGGTGAGCACAGCACTCTCAGATGTCTTCGTAACAAGCCCATCGGAGGAGACGACCGAGTCGCTATTGCTTGTGGTGGATTGTGTATTCGATGTTGGCAAAGTAACGATTGGCGAAGAGGGGATCAGTGTGGAGGATAAAGATGCGGAGGATGCTGAGGATGCTGAGGATGCTGAGGATGCTGAAGATGCTGAAGATGCTGAGGCTGAGAGGCGATAAAGCGTCAAGAAAAAGTTAGATGAGATAGATCGACGTCTTCTTATCTCAGAGATGTTGTCGCCTCCACAGAATGCAGTGGAATCTCCAGGACACAGGATATTGCACCTTGCATCTGTGATGAATTCGGTTTCAAAAAGGTTATCTGCTTTGTAACACGATCTAAAAACAGTTAGATGAAGGACTCTCCGAATTTATGGCACATACCCTTGGTGAACACCAATATACTTGCTCCCAACCCCAAGTTCAATACATTTCTCTACTGTCATATCTGATGCAGTGGTAATCTCTGTGAATGACGGGAATTCCTCCTGTGATGATAGACAACCTAGATAGTCATACATATCTATGTGTGGAGCGTTGGAGGCAGAACCAGAAGAGGTTGAAGCAGTCGTGGAAGACGAGGCGATTGTAGGGTTGGCGGTTGAGGCTTGGAGTGCGGTGGTAATAGTGGATAGAGAGGTTGATGCAATAATCGTCATAGACTCGGCTGTAGATGTAGTTGGGGGAGTTGATGTAAAGTCTGAGGTCGGAGAGGCTGAGGATGACTCGGATATTGTGGATGATGACTCTGTCATGGCTGCTGAGGTGGAGAGAGTAGGAGACGTCAAGACAGAAGATGTCAAAGACGAGGAGGTTACGTCCTCCACTGTAGTTGAGCCGGAAAGAGGCATAGATGAAGATACAAATGAGCCTGACGTTGTGAGTATCGATGTTGATTCGGATGTTGATGCCGTTGTTGCAGTTGACGATGGGGATGATGTCGACGCAATTGAATGGGTTGAAGATGTTGTCAGTTCAAATTGTTTTACAGCAATATCGTGGTCGCTCGACGAAACTGTACTAGTAAATTCGGCAACTAAATCACAATCGCCGGTATCGTGTAGATAGCTCACAGCAAGGCAGCAGTCGTCGAGGTCACATCTCATTATGCATGATGAGAAGGAATCCCCGAGGGAATAACTGGCATAAGTATCTGGGTCGCCAAAGTTCCTGTCGCAACTAATACTGAACCCGTTTGTTGAAGCTATGTAGATACTGCCCATTTGACTGCACGATTGGGGCGATGCTGCCAGTGCACGTGAACAGAGAAAGAGGAGTAGGGACCAGAGGGTCCAAACGCATTCGAGGGCCCTCATGGTAGGCGATGTCAGAAACAAATGACAGAAGGCAAATGGTACCAGGGAAAGGAAAAGAGGCCAGGAGTACAGATTAGAGTTGATGCCCTTAAAGCAGTTATCTATAGTTACACTACGGATCCTGCGCGATTAGGCACTGTTGGTTGAGCGTTGAGAATTTTGAAGTCAACGTCTTTTTCTGGATTAGGCCAGAAATCCGGCTTAGCTGAATGATATTACAGATATTCTTTCTACATTCCTGTCTCCCTTGCGTAGCTAGCCACTAATGGATTAGCGACAAGCCATGATGTTGCTTTTTGGACTAGACAAATTTTGACAACACGCAATTTTGGCCATGGTTCACGCTTGGAGCGGCCGCCAGCGGATCGTGTGGGCCGTTGCGCATTGAGACTATTGAAGTCAAAGCTGAAATTTTAAGCAAACTGAACAACATTTGGATTTTAGGTTCTGCTAAGCCCACGCATGCCGATAGTCTACAGACAGATACGAGCAACGGATCTTTAATACCAAATCATAGACAAGCAGCTGCGGATTCATACACAAGCATAAAGCAGCCAATTAGAGCAAGGCTTGCTTATCTTTTATAGACAAAAAGGATAACCTAATACTAGCCCTAACCCTACTCTGCTGCCTATAAAGAACCCTAAGCTAACTTAATTTGCCTTGTATAAGCCTGTATTATTAAGATTAAAGCTAAGTTAGCTATTAGGTGTGTTATTGGCACGCCTAGAAGATAGATATTCCTTACAGCACAAACAGTGCTTGAGCCACTTGAAATCAGGTCTCAGCCAATCAGAGGCTCTAAATTGACCTTGGAGCTTGTGTATGAGTGTATGAATCCCCGGCTGCTTGTGCATAATTTGGTAGTGACGGATCTTGGCAGGGATGCGTTCGAGTTCGGATTAAAAGTGATAAATGAGCCTCCGCTAGGTATACTATAATGTTATGAGGTGCAAACACATTCGTGTAGTGATCTTGACATACGCTGATCTACTTAGATGATGTTGTTACTGTGAAGAGATGATGATCCTTTGTTTGGATTGTCGTCGTATCCCTTGCGGAGTGGAGTACCAACTAAGCTACAGGCCTTTTGTAGGGTTCGGCAATTAGAGCGCGGAAATAATCTATCGCATGGAATCTTTATCGTTGATTCAATTTTAGTCACTGTACTAGCTTTTTATCGGCGCAGCCCGCCATTCGCAGACTGCATCGGTTGCAATATGCTAATATGACTGCCAGTATAGATGGTGAGGCTCGATGTTGACTATCTAGCCCGGGTACGGGGGACGTTGGGTTTTTACCACTCGGCCAATTGGCTTTGGGGAATGTTCCTTGGCCATTTTGTCTGACTTGGAGGCGACAATGAGTAACTCCTGATACATGACTCTGCCTGCAGACGAGAAAGTTACCGTAGAATACAACTTGGGAGCAGTTGAGGTCGCTATTGGAGTGTTGGAGGGACTCCTCGTGACCGGTCAATGTGCAAGTGGCGTAATGTTGAGAAAAGAGGCGGGGGAGGGAGGCGGCGTCTCGGAACCCGCGGGCCCGATCTGTGATAGACAATTCTGGCTTGATAGTCGATCGATCTTAGAGAAAGACATGTTTGCGGGGTAAGTAAGCTATTCAAGGTCTTCATCTAGCTCAGTTATTGCCAAAGAAAGGCGTCTGGATATGTAGAATAGAGATATTACCCATGCCGGTGCTCCCAATGCGTTTATTTCCGCACAACTCGTCATTTTTCTTGATGCCACTCTGTTAAACCGTCACCAAGTAAGCAGTAAAAATGGCATAGACATCTCAGAGCTCGTCATTTGAAGCAGCTCCAGTAGCTCAGTCTACAGGTCCCAGCGCTAGCATGGACAAGAAAAGCCCTGATTCTCTGACTGTCTTTGACCCCTGACGACTCGAGCTCACCCTTAAGGCGCGGTAGTATTGAACAGCTGTAAAGGTCGTACAAGATCCGTTGGTTCGGGCTTCTGGTGTTGACACTACCAAACGTCATGGTTAGCTGGTCGGTATATTGTTCTTGTAATCTTTCTACCTGAACACCCTGTACATACGCATGCGCTGTCTGGCGTAGTATTGGATATTGCCAAGCAGACGACGCTATAATGGCGACACCTCGGCGGTTCACATACATCTCTGTCACTTCGTCCATCGCCGAATGCTATCGGACAGACGAGACAATGGTGAAATTGCTAAAGAGCATATTCGTCTTTGCAAACTTCGTCATGACTTTCGTCACTATCAAGCTTCTCGACTGGGGTCTTCGCCCAGCCCTCGTCAGCGGCACCGCGCTTCTCCTCATCGGCTACTGGGTTCTTTAAGCTGGATTTTATTCTTCCGATGGAAATCGTTGCTGCTGCTCAAGCTCTCTTGGGCTTGTTGCAGTCTCTTTTCCTGAGTGCTCCGACATGCTTCTCTGAAACGTCGTTTACGAGTAAAGGACGTGTGGCTGCAACGGCTGTCATGAGCCTTGCGAATCCAACTGGAGCAGCGATTGGATCCTTTGTCGTTCCGCTGTGGACGAATTAACCTAGCGATATCTCTTTCGTCGCGCTGTATGTAGGGGCCATTGTATGTCCTAGCGCCTTAGCTTTCTAATTCCTTGCCCGCCTTACAGAATTATATTTATGCTGTTAAGATAATCTTAACACTAATAAGATAAGAAAGTACTAGTAACCACTAACATATATACCTTTGGCATCGCTAGTCATCATACTGAATCCAGTAGTACCCAGTAAAGTGATATTCTCGAAGTGAATGTTCTCTTATCATTCCCAATCAAGTTTGCGCCGCTGTTAGGGCCGTTGCTATACATTTTAAAGCTCTAATTGAGAAATGGTGGCTCTTGAACTCCAGTTTGGCTCAGAAGTCGTGCATAATGCTCAGGTCTTCGATGATCAGCAAAAGCAAACACTCTTCCCTTGCCTTTCCGACATTTAGCAAGATCAATAGTCGCATAAACAAGTTCATCCTCTTTTGTTTTGGACTCAGCAATTATGTGGCCATTCGGGTCAACAATACTGGAGCCACCGATAAGGGACCCGTGATCTTCTATACCAGCTTTGGCTGAATGAATGCTGAAACAAGCGTTCTGGTAACTTCCAGCTTGGCAAGATAAGCGATGGTGGAAAAGCGCCTCTTCTTCTTGCCACTCAGGTGTCCCTTCATACTGGGGCGCAAAAGCCGTGGTGTTATATCCTTCCTATGAAGTAGAGAAGCGTGAGGACTGCGTGTGCCAAATAAGAACTCAGGATACACCTACCAGTAGAAGCTCAATACCTTGTAATCCGTAGCATCTCCAACCTTCGGCCCATCGACGATCGTTGCACAGAAGCATGCCAATAATGGGATCACCTTTGCCTTGATATGCTTGTTGATCGTCGGCTGGGCTGAGATCTTGGGCTTTCATAGCACCATCCACTAAGCCTGGCGCCCGAAAGGCCTGGAAGCCCAGGTCGCCAACTGAGAAATAGCGCTTCTCCAGCTGGTGACTGACTCCGGGCGTTGTAAGTGGCTCATATCTTCCGGGAAGGTGAATCTTTCTGTATTTTGCTAAGCACCGGTGCTGCGAAGTAGAGTAATACACGGCTGTGTTGTAATCTGTCGTTTTACCGCTGTCAACCCAACGTTCTCCAAATCCAAAGTAGAGGTCAATTCCCAGCTCATTCGCTCGATCGATAAGAGGCTTAATGTTTGCCGAGTTAATGAAAGAATAGGGATCTGAAGGCGAAGCCTGCTCGAAAAATTTAGCAAGCTCGTTGGGGTCCCTGATGATGTATGAGGCGAAGAAAGTTGTGAAAGCCAGCTCAGGGTATACGACAAGCTTGACCTGTTTGTCAGCAGCTTGGTCAAGCAATTTGATCATGCGGGCTAAGGTTTCCGATCTGGGTGTCGAGAGGCTTTTGACTGGTCCAAGCTGCGCTGCTGCAACAGTCAATAGCCTTGGGTGATCTGACGATGTCTTTGAAGTCATTGCTGAATGTAAACACGATGTCGTTTTGAATCCAGATTCGAGTCTTTTAAAAGTTAAGTCTTGGTATGAAGCTCATATCACATCAGGGGAACAAACGTACATCATACTTAACTTAAAGCAACCAGAGAGCTTCGGAAAGACCTCGGAAGTTGTTGATTCTTGTTTTCCAGCGCAAGGAAAGGGTGGGTCTACAAATGGTCGGCTCTTTAGGCCATGCCGAGAAATCAGAGGCCGATCGGCTGCTTGGTGCCGACAAATCGGCGAGATCGTCATATATCACAAATGGTGACTATTGGCCCGCTCATAACCGGCTGTGCTTATCAACTCATCCATATGGCCACCCCTCAGATGCAAATTGAGAGACCTAGGAGGTAATTGAGTATTAAAAGGATATCATTAATTAATAAGGGAGATGTAGATGTATTTTTTATTATGTTTTACTTATTACAAGCAAGCTGAGGGAGGCGGTTTCTTAATAAACACTTACTTTTCAGTAGTGACAAACTTTCATTATTACATAGTAACTGCTTAAGAATTTCTACCATACTTAGTAGTATATAGAATGTTATATCTGAATCGTGCTAATATAGTGTCCATGAGCATCGCTAATTGATTTACAAATGTGCCCTCTTGGGAAGCAAGTCGGCAGCATACTGTGCCAAACCTCTGTTTCAAAATGTTAGCACTGGAGCGAGAATCATAATCATGGCTTCAACTCACCATGAAGCCTGGAATCCAACTCCGCCTGCACCATAGTTGTGAATGACTAGTTTTCCGTCCCGATCCTCAGACTCCACCCGCGGCCCGCCCTCCCTGCCAGCTGGTCATAGTTAGCACAGTTGAGTACGGTTGTCTAAACGCTGTGTACCTACGACGAAGCCCTACGCCAGGTAGATGCTTTGCTGCGATGACGATCTTTGCTGCAGGATACCGGGACCGAAGCTCCAGGGCGGTCGTGAGACCGACGACTCCAGCTCCAATGACAACGAAGAAAGCTGCTAAAACAAATAGAAGGGATTAGCCAACAGAATGCTCAAGTAGAAATTTGGTACTAGGATGAGTGCAACGTACGCATGGTGGGCAAATGTTAGGTTTTAAACAGAATAGGTCTGGTATGGCAGCTCGCAGAGGGTTGGAGTAACTTGTAAGTCACAGAGATGGATTCTGAGGCCATTGGCTCACCGTTTTTATGACCTAGGCTTTGCTCAGAGCCACCCAGGTTTCCACGCCGGTACTCGGTAAGTCTCCGGCATAAGGCGCCGACATTGGACACAACATTTACCAGAAAGGTTGCTGCCTCACTATCTACATTGTGGCGGAATGATGTGTTCCCGATATCTTAAAAATCTCCAGATAATGTACGTGCATCACGTCATATTGCGATACTGAGTCAAGCCAGTGGTGGCATTTGTATGCGTTGATAATTTACGAGCTAATGTAATTGACAGGGGTCAATGGCTTTCCAGTACTAAAAAATGCCTCGACATTATCCAGATTTATCTTCTCAAAGTTTTTCCAACTACTAGTCGAGCAAACTCCGATATGAGGTAAGAGAGTGACTTTCCAGTTATCCTTCAGTCGGGGATTAACCCTTGGCTCGTCAGCATGAACGTCAAGTCCAGCACCGGAAACGCGCCCGGACTCAAGAGCCTCTATCAAAGCGTCCTCATCGATCATTGCGCCTCTTGCAATGTTCACCACCCGGAGACCCTCCTTCTTTGCAAGAGAAAACTGCTTTGCCGAGAGTAGATGATGAGTGTCCTTGGTGTATGGCGCAGCAAGAACAATGCAGTCAATCTCGGGAATCATCTCATCAACTGTTGCATGATAAACTGCCCTATGGTTCAACATCTTCTCAGCTTCGGGCTTACGCCGCGGGCCCTGGTAGTGAATCTTCATCCCGAATGCAGCCTCGCACTTCTGGGCAACGGCTAGGCCAATGTCGCCAAGGCCTACGATGCCCAGAGACTTGTTGGTCGGGTCGACAGCTTTCAGCCCCAACTCTCGACTCCTCATCCAGTCGTATCTCGCACACCAGTGGAAAAAGGATAGAAAACGAAACGAATCGATGATGAGAGACACAGTGGTTACGGCTACAGCTTCAGTACAAGCGTTAGGGGTATTGCAGTACCAAATTCCACGGGCGGTCATCCCTTCGACATGAGCAGCATCGTATCCGTGTCCGCTGCAAGCGATGAGCTTCAGAGATGCTGGAAAGTAGGGCACAACGTCGGCAGCGAACGGACGCTGGTTTGCCAGAGGGCCAGCTTTGTGCCAGCCATTGCGCATGATGGCCACAATCCCGGCGTAAGGGCCGCCCGGCTTCATGCGCTCTTTGAACTCATCGGTTGTAGCGCAATCGTAGTATAGTAGATTGAATTTCTCAGCCAAAGCTTTTCGGCGAGCAACGTCGACGTCCAGAACCGTTGAATCGATGATGAGTAAGTCCGGTTTGGCACTCATTGTTGTGTCTGCCAAGCGGCGGTTCAATAAGTGAATGAATTGTGTTGGGATGCGTTGTGTAAGTCGCCTATAGCCAGAGCGAAATGCAAGCATTCATTCAGAGTCCGTTCATTTAGGGGCTCTCTCACCCCTTAACTACTAATGCAACCTGTTGAGGGAGAGATGCATGGATCGATCGGCACTAGACCCCGAGCAGGTGGATCACGCTGAACCGATGCCGATGCTATCTTCACCACCACTCAGACCTTGCAGGGATTGAGATAACGATTAAAACTGGGTCGTAAGCCTTACCGACCCGACAATCAACGGCATTGAGTCAAACAACGATTGGGGTCGGAGGACGAAGGTTAAATGCTCTCTGAAGTCGGGGCAACGCATGGTTGGCAACTTGAAGTCCTATTGCAACAACGACACTATTTGTTCATGAAGGATTGTCCAGCCATAGCTGCTGGCCCTGACTAAGCCTTACTTACAACCTCAATCATGTCTTTGCAGCAACGCGATGGTTACGACCTCGTCGTCACGAACGGTATTCTTGTATGTGTAACCATTGCTCAACCGCTCAGCCTCGACTGATAAAATGATTGCTCGTAGGTGACCGCAAGTGAGGTCTTACCTGCTGGTTTAGAAATCGGTATTCGAGATGGCAAGATCGCCGCAATTGGTTACAATCTTGCCTCCGGATCCAGCTCGCAAGTGATAGATGCCCAAGGTGGTTTCATCACACCAGGTGGGATAGATTCACATGCACACATTCAACAAGACAACATGCCAACCGGCGATACGTGGGAGACTGCCTCTCGAAGTGCCATTGCAGGTGGAACCACGACTGTTCTAGCCTTCGCTGGTCAGAAACGCCACGAGACTTCCATGCTGGAACCGGTGCAGAAGTATCACGCCAAGGCAAACGGGCAAGCGTATTGTGATTATGGGTTCCACGCTATTCTCACGAATCCCACTGAGGAGATCCTCAAGGACGAACTACCAAAGCTGGTTGATGATGAAGGCATCACATCTGTCAAGTTGTACATGACATACGAGCCCTACAAACTCAACGATGGGCAGTTACTTGATGTCATGCTGTCTTGCCGTAGCCTGGGCATGACTACTATGATACATGCCGAGAATTCCGATATGATTGCCATGGTGATTGACCGTCTCGAGCGAAAAGGAAATACAGATCCTTTCTTCCACGCAGTGGCTAGGCCACGCATTGCTGAAGATGAGGCGTCATATAGAGCTATTTCGTTAGCTGAACTTGTCGACGCTCCTATTCTCCTGGTACACATGTCCTCTGAAACGGCCGTTGAGCATGTCAGGACAGCTCAAGCACGGCTTCTGCCAGTCCATGCCGAGACCTGCCCCCATTACCTGTTCCTTCTCTCTGAGGAGATCAAGCAATGCCAGCACGGTGAAAAGTCTCACGGCGCCAAGTTCATCTGCGCACCGCCCTTGCGCCATCATCCAGCAGATCTCGAGGGGTTGTGGCGTGGTCTGGCCAATGGCACTTTCACTGTCTGGTCTTCGGACCATGCCGCGTCGAAATACGACCATCCCCTAGGCAAAAAGGCTGGCATCGAAAACGGCGTTATCCGCTTCTCCAAAGTACCCAACGGGTTACCTGGAATTGAGACCAGGATGGCGCTTCTTTTCAACCAGTCGGAGGGATGCTTGCCACCTGAAAAGGCTCGTATCACTCTGCCACAATTCGTCCGCCTCTCAGCCAGCAACGCCGCCAGATTGTATGGAATGGATGATAGAAAGGGAACTTTGATGGTAGGTTATGATGCAGACCTGGTCATCTGGTATCCCCCAGGAGACACAAGAGGCAACGTGACCATCAGCCAGAGTCACCTCCATCATGGCGTTGATTACACGCCTTTTGAAGGGATCTCTGTTCAGAACTGGCCCAGATACACAATCCTCAGAGGCAAGGTGGTTTGGCAACACGACGGTGCCGGCATCATAGGAGAAAAGGGCTTTGGACAGTTCTTACACCGCAACAAGGGGAAGCTTGTAACGGGCAAGATGGGCCAGCAGGCAAGAGGCATGCTACCGGGTGAACGAGAGCTTTGGCTGTAGATGAAGTAATAGATTACCAAATTGACTCCTATCTGATACCTTGGCCATCTGCTGCTGTTGCTGCTGTGAATTTTATCATTACAATTATTATTTTCGGGTATACTGTAAATAAGATGGAAGCTAATGGTGAACGAGGCCTAAGTCTGCCGAGTGACCCCAATGGATGTGGGGGGGGCATGTGGGAAGGGATATAAGAAAGGACCTCTCGCCCACCCAACATAGTTGTACCTGTAAAGATTCTGCCAGCAACACCAAACCAAAACCAAAAATAGATACACTGGCCACTCAGCGGCTCTTAAGCCCTCCAGAATGAATACTACCTTTCAAACAGTCACGGGCACCCAACAAGCCCCGATCGACATCCTCTTGATCAACCCAAATTCTTCTCCTCATATCACCCAGAAGTGCCTCGAAAGCATTGCCAGCAAGCTTCCACCGGGAGTAACAGTGCACGGCTTCACTGCTCCAAAACCAGCACCCAGCGCGATCGAGGGCCGAGTCGACGGTGTTCTCTCGTCAGCCGAATGCTTGCGCAGGATTGTGCCTATCAAGCATCGCTTTGACGCTTTCCTCGTTTGCTGCTTCAGCAACCATCCTCTCATTGCTGCTCTCCGCGAGGAGGTCGACGGGCCTGTACTTGGAATCATGGAATCGGCTCTCTACGCCTCAAGAATGTGCGGGAACAAGCTGGGTATCGTGACCACGAGCGAGCGTTCCGAGATACTCCATCAGCAGACCATCTCTGATTACGGGTTTGGCAACTTCTCAGCAGGCTGTGCTGCCTGTAGAATCTCGGTGCTGGATCTGGAGAACAAGCCGAAGGAGGAGGTATTCGCAGGAGTTGTTCGGGCAGCGAAGGAGCTAGTCGATGGGAGGAAGGCCGATTGCATTTGCCTCGGCTGCGCTGGCATGACTGGGGCCAAGGAGGCCTGCGAAGAAGCCGTCGGCAAGCACCAGGGCCAAGTCATGGTTGTGGATGGTGTTGGTATCGGCGTGCAGTTCCTTATCGGCTTGTTGCGTGAAGGACTCGGGACGGCAAAGGGTGGGGCATATCGGCCTGCCGAAGCGGGACGCAAAGCAAGACAGCAAGAATGGTACTGAGGACCTACCATGTGCATTATGAGGTGATGCCCTTTGAATCTGATTTCAAGAAAAAACCGGACCATGAA
The DNA here is from genome assembly GCA_014898875.1 of Fusarium miscanthi. NCBI lineage: Eukaryota > Fungi > Ascomycota > Sordariomycetes > Hypocreales > Nectriaceae > Fusarium > Fusarium miscanthi. Next base: position 63,934 of record JAAVUA010000294.1, read on the forward strand.
TTTCGTCGGCCCGACTTCCGTTATAGCAGGGAACCTATAGATGGACAAGCCGACAAGGTCATGGCAACCGTTGTACATAAAGAGACCTCTCCGCGATGAGGCTCTTAGATTGTGGTGACGTTGACTACACAATATACACTGCGTCCCCCATCAATTGCTCACAGTTCCCTTTCCATTCAAACATGTCAAAGATCCCAGTGTTCACTGATAAGGCGCCAAAGCCGCGCCCCATCTACAACCAGGCTATTGTTGCCAATGGCTTTGTCTTCTGCTCGGGTCAGCTTCCCAAGAACCGAGATGGCCAGATTGTCGGGGGCACTGTACAGGAACACACCGTGAGCTCTCCCTCTATTTTGATGTTTCTTTCTCTTCATATGTCTACGCCCTACGTTCTATTTACTGAGACTAATGATACATTCATCTGCAGCGGCAATGTATCCGGAATCTGCAGGCTGTTCTGGAAGCAGCCGGTTCTTCACTAGACGACGTTGTTGAAGTCAATGTCTTTTTGTCAGACATGAAAGACTTTGCCCAGATGAATCAGGTCTACGAAGAATACTGGGGGGAGGTCAAGCCATCTAGAACGTACATACATACCCTACACTACGGCACTTGGTTTTTTTTCTCTGACTTTGTTCCTCTTCTTCCTCTGACTGACTGAATCGAATAGTTGCGTGGCCGTCAAAACACTTCCCGAGAATACCGACATAGAGATCAAATGTGTTGGGCTGATTGTATCTAGGCCTAGACTGTAATGGTGGCGGACTAAGTAGCCAATTAGAATAAAGCGGGTTTAATCTATCGATTTCGGGGAATTACTCCGATGACTCTCGGTCCTCGAACCCCGGGCTTTTCTTTTCTTAATTGAGGTTGCAGGCCTTGGATCCCCTCCTTTCCCCTCTCTGCCTGTGATGCGATATTAAAATAATCGTCATGTCACCAATACTTTATTAGCTATTCGCGAATATCCATCGACCAACCGAACCGCCTGACCACCGGTTGCGACAATGAATGGCTCTTCACAGCCCGACTTAGGGACCACGCGACCGCCAGCTCGAGCTCGCAAGACACGCTCTTCAGTTGCGTAAGCAGTCGTCTTTTTTCGTCTCACAGCCTTCCCTACCAACCCACCCAAGCCTGGCTAACGGAAGGCCCTTATAGGTGTATCCGATGTCACTCTCTCAAGGTGAAGTGTTTGGGAGGGGTACCCTGCTTGAGGTGCCGGAGCTCCAAGAAAGTCTCCGAGTGCTCTTATCCACAACGCAAGAAAAAGGTTACTGTATCTCCAGGGTGAGTAATTGATTCGACCTTTCTGTTCTTCACCGCTGGTGCTGACAGTTATTCCGCAAAGCTATCATGATGAGCTACAAATTGGGGCCTCAAATTCAGAATCCAGTCGACTGGGCCGCAACATAAATGTCTCTGTCGGCAGTGCGCAACAGACTGTTAGCATATCCCCTTCTCCGAGTGCCACTTCCACAGCCAATGAAAACACCATCTTTATGAGGGATAACTTACAGCGCCCTGCTGCTCGTAAAACCCTCCCCGGGGAGTCAACCTGTGTGGATTTCAGCCAGCAGATTCTACAATGTCTGAACCCACAGTCGACGCAGTCCTCGTCAGGAGATTATGCCTTTTATCGAGATCCTGCGTTTGCGCGCCAGGTCAAGAGCCCTGTGGCCTGCAAGCTCCCGGACCGTATTCGAGCCTACCTTCTTGTTCGAGTATTTTTGCGTTTCATTGGACACGACTACCATTTCTTTCTCGAGCGTGACTTTCTGCGTCAGCTTGATGCTGCATATGATGTTAATGCCACTACTACTTGCTATGATGCTGTCTGGGCGTGCAAGTTCTTTGTCGTACTAGCTCTTGGCGAGCTCTACTCGACACCAGTTGTACAAAGCAGCGGACCCAGAGACTGCCGAGTGCCTGGAGTGGACTACTTTATAACTGCCACTCAGCTGCTTCAAGATCTCTATGAGGACCCAACCACCAGTCAAATAGAGACACTAACTCTGTTCGTAAGTCTGCCCAGCCTACTCCGATAGACGCTCTACCCTCCATAAATTGGTCTTGACGTACGTCTCTTGCTAGTGTTTTTATTCCAATGCTCTTGGTAGAACCAAGTCAGCAAATCACTATATTGGTATCGCGCTGCGACTTTGCACGTCTCTTGGACTACATCGTCGCATTAGGCACGATAATCCTAAGTTGCCAACTCTGGAGCAGGAGCATAGGATCCGTCTTTGGTGGACGGTTTACGTCTTTGAACGGTCTACCTCGGCAAGGCTAGGGCTTCCTGCAGGAATCCAAGATGCCGATATCGACGTTGACATGCCTTCGTCAGAGAGTCTGTCGGCCGAGGTGCAGCAACAGCTAGGATCGTCTGCCCACCTCGTTGCTCATATCAACCTGGCTCGTATCACCGGCCTTATCCAGTACGATGGCTACGGCCGCAAGAATGCAAGTTCGGACGACTACGTGCAGCATATACGTGCTATCTTGCAGAGACTGAGAAAGTGGGACTCCCACGTCCCCTCGAATCTTCGATGGAGCCAAAGCGCAAGCCGTTCCGTGGCATCGTTGCAATTGCACTTTAACCAATGCATCATTTTGACGACACGACCTGTTTTGTTTGATGCCTTGACGGAAAAGGTTAGACGGGGTCCTGAGCCCCAAACACCTAAGCTGCCTCTCACAGATACCCTCAAGACACTCGCTGAAGCATGCGTTTCAGCCGCTCGTACCTCGAATACCATCTTCTCTCACCTCTTCGTTGAAAACTCATTAGCTATACGGGGATTTTTCGATGCCCTTCACTTATTTGCCTCAACACTTGTCCTCATTATATCAGCCATTCTCTCACCCAACACAGGTGACTCGGATGCGATTCAGACTGGACTCCAGCTAATGGCGCTCATGAAGGATAACGGAAATGTAGCTGCAGGAAACTATTTTCCGAGGTTGCAACAGATTCACGAGACGGTCAGTCGCATGGTGATAACGTCAAATACGGAGGGGCTTGGCCCCATATCTCAGACAAACTCAAGCTCTACCCCGGGCAACATGGCACCAATGCCTCTGCCTTCCCCGAGTACAGAACATGACAGCCACAACACGAATAACTTTGGTTTTCTTGACACTCTGGCGAACACCGACTCGGGTTTTATTGAAACAGGACATGGAAACCTTTCTATCGACCCGTTAGACAACCCTCTTCTAGAGGCATTCTTAGACCATTATGAGAGCGGCTCTGCAGAGGGTATGGGATTCTTACTATAAGTGTTGGGGTTATATCCTTGTTGCTGTGTCACCTTGTTCGTACGTAACATAATATTACTATAACTTATGGCTTATGGCTACTTCTCCTTTGCTGAAACCGGTTTTGCACTTGGTCTCTTTCCAGGCATACTACTAAAGAGTGATACGTCAAGGATAGTTCTCATAGTGCAATACCTCGGTAAAGGCGTTTGCAACCCGTTCAATGTTCTTCTCATTCAGACCAGACATACTTGCTCTTCCGTTACGCATGAGATAAATATGGTGGACGTCTCTCAGGCGCGATACTTGTTGCTCGCTCAGACCAGTGAAGCTGAACATGCCGATTTGAGATTCGAGATGTTGCCAGTCGCCTGAGCCCTGGTTTCTCTTAATCCGACTCCTTAAAAGTGACCTCATGCGCTGTATGCGCCCTGCCATTGTGACCAAGTCTTGTTTCCACATGGCTTTGAGCTTGGGCTGCGTTAGTATTGTCTCCACAATCTTGGCTCCAAAGGAGGGGGGATTTGATATCTCGGCGCGTATCAGCCTCGAAAGCTGGCTCAACGAGCCTGAAGCAGATGTTGCTGCTGGGAGAACAAGGTGGAAGGCGCCTACGCGCTCGCCATACAGACCAAAGTTTTTCGAGAAAGATTGAGCTATGCACATCCCTTGAGGTGAGTCGGAATCGGAGCCAGGTTGAAACAAGACTCCACGAAAATGTCGGACGGCCCAAGCGTCCACATCAACATCTCCGGTCGCAAAACCCTGATACGCTGAGTCGAAAAAGGCAAACAGTTTCTTGCGTCTGAAAAGCTGCGCCAATGTATCCCACTGCTTGCGGCTGGGGTCGACGCCGGTTGGGTTATGGGCGCATGCGTGGAGGATCACAACGTCGCCTTCTTCAGCTTCGCTCTGTAATACATGCACCATGCCCTCAAAATCTAGAGCTCTGGTACGAGGATCATAATAAGGGTACATCTTGCTGATGACATCCGCCGCTCCGATCTGCCAGATAAGATGATGATTGCCCCAAGTGGGGTCTGACATGAAAACATGCCTGGGCTTCAGCTGCTGTGCGAGGAACATGGCACCCAAATGATTAGCCCCTGTTCCAGAAATGGTTTGCATAGAGACGATCTGGCTTCCAGCGTTGTCGTCGTCGCCAAACAGGAGCTCGCGCGCGACATTGAGGAACGGAGCAGAGCCCTGAATCGGCAAATACTCGTGTCCTAAGCCAGTCGTCTGGTGGAGGACATCTTTGGCCTATAAATAAATATATATAAGCTTCTACTCAGGTCGTTGAAATACTTGAAAAGAATCGATCCGCTTGAACTTTTGGGTACTCACTGCCTGCACGCTCGAAAGCACCCATGGCTTTCCCTCGCCATCGCGGTAAACTCCAGCTCCGAGGCTGATTTTGTTGGGATCATTATCGGCGTTGAAGTCAGAAGTTAGTGCAAAAGCCTCATCTCTGGGCAGTGTCGGTACTTCATTTAGACTGCAAGGAGACATCTTGAGAATTGACACAAACTTCACTTGACTTGGCTGTCTGAAGGACTCAAGTTGTCCAATGGTTACCGTTCACGGTAAAATACATACTCTGGCTCGTCTAATGTCCTGGTCTTATCTTACCTGCTACGAAAAGCCGACCGATCGGCTTGGCAATGTCGGCAGCAGTATTACTAGTTAACCGATGGTCGGTTCATGCTCTTCTGATAATGCCGATTGGTTACCTGAGCGGTTACCTGAGCGGGTCTGCCGCTAACTAACGTTTGTCTATTTGCCTTGCCTAACCTAGACTTCGTGCCGACTGATCTCTCGAAGTAGAGGCTTCGGCATGTCGCTCCGCAATGGTCAATGATCTGTGGTTTACCTCCCCATTATGTTTATATTCATGGCTAGCTGGTAGTCCACTTCTTGACAACGGTAAACTTGGCTTCGCCATGGCTGGTCCACCCCCACAGTTTGTTATCATAATCTGCAAGGGTCCACCGAGAGTTGGAATCTTCCCATCCCTCTTAAATGATTCCACATACATAGTAATTCGGTCTTTGTGGCCGGCCTGAGATCATCGACTCGCTATCCTTTAAAATAGCATTGGATTATTCCAAAATTTCTTGATCATGGGCTTTGGTGTTATGTAAGACAAGCAGAAATTTGTGAGATAAACACCCTGGTACTTGGTATCATACGCCTTACAAATTTATAGCTTTAAAAGACGTGTCAAGTGCTTTCTGCAGGCCGACTGGCATGTGTGATTCTGTGAAGTATGTATTTCACGCTTACTGACCTCAAGTCAGAGTGTACATCTTTTATCAGTCCAAAACGTTCTCCTGTAGTTCGCTACTAACATTAATAACTAATCCAAGAGGTAGACTTAACACCTCATGTTAAGAAAGGTTTTAGAGAATAGAATAATTTTTAATACGGATATTGGTTGCCAGATAGTCAAACGCTCACCAAGGAAGATTTCTAAACAGTTTCATACTATCAACTTCGGTATCTCATCACGCAGCCATGCCAGCAAATCCTGACTACTGAGTCGGGTTTCCCGAGATAGTTTGCCCTGCCTGCACCCCCTCGTCAATTTTATGACCTGCGAGCCAAATCTCCATGCCGATGTGCAGAGATCACCGAGTTTAGCTCAGCCGACGCGAGCGGCCGACTGTCCAATTATGTGAGACGCGGGCCATAGAACCTCTTGAACCAAACGGTACACAAGGTACAAGCGGGCAACGAATAGATCGATTCGTCAACAACAGTGACCGATGATTCCAAACAACTGGGAGACACAACGGAAGTCGTCCTGGCACTCCTGTTAAAGTTTGCAATGTGAATTATTCCGAGATAAGCACAGGCAAATGACGAGTCATTAAAAGAAAAAGATATCGAATGTTACTTCGACACTCTGGCGTTTAGATTGAATGTCGGCTGTTTGATCGCCTTACCTTTGACTCAACATCCGGCATCAGTATTACGCTTAACCTCGTTCTCTCTTACCGATTGGTGGGCTCCGGATACCCTTCCGCACCAAGACTGTTGTCAACTACACCTGTGCCTTTATCCACTGGAGGATCAGTACCTTATATTACCCTTATCTCTGGTAGCATCTCGGGGCGGGGTACCGAGAGTTAGATTATACGCCAAGAGGCGCATGTAAGATGTAATCCCAACGACTAAGACCCCTTGCCCCGATTACATCTGGACCTGAATGCATCTTAGACCCTTTACCCCGCGTTGTATTTCTTCTCAACAGTTGAGGATCCCCGTGACCCCAAACGAGAATGAATACTATAAAGCCACCTGCCTGAACGGTTCTTTCAGCAAGGGTACAGACACTGACCTCGACTAAACATTCTGTATAATTCTTTCCCATAATGGCAGCAGCTACGTCGATGACTCCCGTCTCCACTGGTGAGAAAAAAACAGAAAGCCGTGGAGATACTGAGAATTGCATTGCGATCTCCCAAAGCCAGAACAACGATGACCCTGAACTCTCTAAGTTCCCCGCTACGGATAAGGTTGATAAATTCGGAGCACATGCAAAGACAGACCCCCGAGAAATAGCTCTGGTCAAGAAGTTGGATTGGTACATCATGGTAAGCATCGAAATCGGTCCAACTGCTGTTAATCATTTACTGACTTATGACCTCGCTAGCCTACCTTATGGTTTATGTACACGTTCAACTACCTCGATCGTAATGCTATTATCAATGCAAGACTTAATAATCTGGAGCAAGATCTCGGCTTGAAGAAGACAGAGTATAACACATGTGTATCTATTTTATTTGTCGGATATATGTAAGTGTTGCTGAAATTGCTAAACGAGCAACTAGAGAACTGATTGTCGCTACTTAGAGCCGGGCAAATTCCCAGCAATATGATTCTGAATCGAGTCAGGCCCTCTTGGTATATGGCCAGCTTTTGCTTTGCATGGTCCATTGTTAGTCTCTTAACATTCTTAGCAAAAGGCTATAGCAGCATGGTTACTCTTCGTTTCATCCTTGGAATTGTTGAAGCTCCTGTAAGTCTCCGTCTCTTATAGAAAGATCTACACTAATAACGTGCGTGCTAGTTTTACCCAGGAGCTCTCTACATTATTAGTGTATTCTATACACGCAAGGAAATTGCGGTTAGGCTTGCTATTTTGACTACTGGCAACATGTTTTGCGGCTCCTTTGCAGGACTTATTGCAGCCGGCATTTTCGCTGGCCTTGATAAAGTCCACGGTTTAGCTGGTTGGCAATGGTACGTGCTCACAAACACATAATGGTCGCTTAGAGCACAACTAATTACTGGGCTACAGGCTTTTCATCATTCAAGGTTCCCTGTCAGCTGTCACCGCTCTACTAGCCTTTGTATTCCTACCAGATCATCCTCTAACCACTAGATGGTTGACAGAGGACGAAAGACAACTGGCACATAACCGAATAGTTGCCGACACTACCGAAATTCGAGAAGGCACCAGTATCTGGACCGGTCTGCAGGAGGCTGTAACAGACTGGCGTACTTGGGCGATGTGTCTTATGTATAACCTACATATATCCTCAGTTGGATTCCAGAACTTCCTTCCTACAGTTATTGGAACTCTTGGATATAACAGGACCATTACATTGGCCCTAACCTGCCCTCCTTACCTCCTTGCCGGCGCTGTCGGACTAGTTATTGCCTGGACATCAGGCCACTGGAACGAGCGTACCTGGCATATCATAGAGTGTAAGAGTATCGTTATGGTTGGCTTTATCATACCAGCTGTAACGAATAATTTTGCCGCTCGGATGTTCAGCATCTTTTTGTTCGTGGGCTTCAGTTTCGGCATTAACAACATCATACTATCGTGGGCCAGCGCTATCCTCGGGCAAACAAGTGAGAAGAAGGCTGCGGCTATCGCCATATGTAACATGATGGGCAACCTATCCAACGTTTACACACCGTACCTGTGGCCGGCCTCAGACTCACCTCATTACTTGACTGCATGGATTGTTAGTATTTGCTTTGCAGTCGGAGTCATCCTCATCACAGTGCCTCTCAAGCTTACACTGAAGGTCCAGAACAAGAGGATGAAGAGGGATGACCCTGAAAAAACAAACTTCTATGTATATTAGCAGCTTGTTTGGAGAAATGTCGATTCGGCACTAAAAGCTTTGGACGAGAACAAATTTCACTCGGTATCGCTTGGGCGTATCATGTTGGGCAGAGTGCACAAACAGCTTACTTATAGAACAACGCGACCTTAGCCATCGAATCCGCAATGTATCTGAAATTGCCCTCGTTTAAACCGCTCATGCTTGCCCATCCATTATATATGAGATAAATGTGATGTTTGTCTCGTAGACGCTATCCCTGATCCCTGCCCAGACCCTTGAAGCTAAACATACTGATCCGACTGGTCAGATGACTACAGTCGCCAACCGCTTCGTGCTTTCCAAGCTCTTCTCTCAGCAGTATCCTAACTTTGCTTATGCGCCCTGCCATGGTGCGAAAATCCCCCTTTCACATTTTCCAACATCGAAGACAAAGAGTCCCTCGTGACTCGATATAAAAACCAAGTACTCTTGTTATATAATAAGTAAATTATAAAAACTACAGTGAGTATTTAAAGTAAATGTTATAATCACCCTTCTCTGGTTCAGACACAATAGGGTTTCCAGCCTGCTCAGCTGCTAGAATCTTGTCCGATCGCTTCTTATTAGTCCATGCAAACATAGCCATGAGAACACAAGCATCAACCAGCGCGAAAAAGGCAAGTCCTGTGCTGATAGTCAAGCCAGTCTTGTAACGCGGGGCTGACTGAGCGGTAAAGATTTGACCAACAGCCACACCAGCGGTGTTCCCCAGAGTAAGAGTAAATCCGACCATAGCGGCGCGCTTATAATATCTCGCAACGTTGTCTTGTATCCACATGATGGACAAACCAGTAGTGGGATAAATTCCGAGAGCAGCAACTGTTATATATTGTTAGATCTCCCCTTAAGCAATGTCATTCTTGAAAGACCGCACTTACTAAAACTAGCCAAAAATCGCACTTTGAGGTTATCAACAGCGATCAAAATGGCATATCCAATAATGAGCAGAACGAGACTCAATACAAGGAACGGCCCCCGGTAGCCAGTCTTATCCGAGAAATAGGCGATGACGAGGAAGAAAACAAGTGAGCACAAGAAGATGGGAACTGTCATGAGATTGGCGTGAACAGAGGTATATCCCAATCCCCTAACAATGGCAGGCATGAAGGTGGTGAGACCATACAGGGAGATGTTGACAGAGAATTGGTATGTAAAGAAAGCGTACCACTTGGGGTCCTTGAAAGCCTTGAAGACTTCTGCCCATGAAAATGGATCATCCTGGCCCCAGGAAGGATCAGCGTCATAACGGGCCTTCAATAATTGCTTCTCGTCGTCTGTGAGAAACCAGGCAGTTTGGGGCTTGTTTGGAAATATGAACCAGAAAACTGGAACAAAGAGGATAGTCATAGCTCCCTCAACAGCGAACAACCAACGCCATCCCTCAAAGCCAGCTGTTTTAATCTGGGTGAGGCCAAAGGCAAGGACACCTCCAAAAGCGCTGGAGAAGGCGGAGAAGGCGAAGATGTAGGATGATCGTCGGCCTCGCTCCGATTTCTTGTAGACCCAACCAATGTAGACGTTGATGCAGGGGATCAGTCCAGCTTCAAAAAGGCCGATGAGCAGACGGCACGCATATAAACCTTTGTAATTTGTGATCCAGGCTGCTTCTTATCAGCGAAGGCTTAAATCATGGAACCATTGTCTAACACATACCCATCCCAAGAGTTGTACAACCCCAAGTAAAGGCGCACGTCGTCATGATGGGTTTCGGTCCAATGACTCTAAGTAGCGTAGCGACAGGTCCTTCAAACGGTACATAGGTGGCGAATCTGATTTCAGTCAGCTTGTGCTGTTCTTGCTTGCAAGTAGTTCTAAGCCAACGTACAGAAGACTGGTGGCGATACCGAATTGATTGCCTGTCAGGCCAATGTCTTCAGGCATTCCAGCAATGTTCGCATTGCCCAGGTTGCTTCGATCGAGGTTGGACATGAGGTACAGGATACCCATAGGAATGATAGTGTAAAGCTGGATGGGTCAGCAGGAGTGCATTGAAAAGATTGTAGTTGGCGTAAATACATCAAACTTTCTCATTATCTTATTTTCCTTGACAGGATCTATATAGTACTCCATCGTACCATCAAGGTATTCGGATCCGGGCTGCATTGAGGACGCGTCAGGCACGATGGCTCCTTTGTTTGGGTGACTGGCGTGATCATCCATGGCTACGTGGTCGAGTTGGATTCTCTGAGTTAGGTTGTGTGATTCAGATTGAGATTGCGAAGGCTTGGACGAAACACTTGAATTAAAGAAATGTGTCGCCTTAGTGACTACGAGTGGGAATCGATAATGAGAGAAAATGTTGGATAATTATGGCTTGTCTCCAATGCCATTGTAACGAGAGTAATGTCTGTGATGCCAATGACAATAAGATCCGATATCTATTTCAGATCAACAAGGATCTCAACCATTTCAGATAGGTTATCCGAGATACGTATCTTATTTGGGTTACATATAGTAACATACCAGGCAGGGTACAGCTCAAACAGGGACGCAGGCCTCGTGCCAATATCTAAAGTCGGGGTACGTCGGCCGACTTTGATAACATGACCGTTCCCGTAACAGCCAAGAGCCCCTCACACCATGAAACCTCGTTCATCGAATGGGTAGTCTGTGCTGTTTTGCTGTTGGTTCAACGCTCTGATGGTGCTACTGCGACATCTCGGCAAACTGATTGTGGACCGACATTCGTTATCAGCGATGCCGATCTCACTATCAGCGCTGATAACATTTGTCGGCATCGGTTCCCCGCAACGACAAAGTGGCATGTATGCAATTTGGAGCTCTTGATACGGGAAACAAGGTCGGTAATTGGAGTTACAAACCTTGGATTGCCAAATGACTGAGTAATGGGTGAATGTTAAGGTTTCCGATTCTGTCGTGAAAAAAAACCAATAAGAAAAGAGGTCACGACGCTTCGAAACAGTTTTCAGAAACGGCTCTATTCCTTATCGTATTTTCTATCTTTCAGACTGCCAGTAGTATACATCAAATTCACGACCTTCCAAGATGCCCGCACCAATTGAATCAACAATGCCAAAGTCTGGCAATGGTGGTATACGAATCGCCATTGACAGGGGAGGCACTTTCACCGATGCATGGGCATTGCTTGCCGAAACAGATGAAAAGCTGGTAGTGAAGGTCCTATCTCAAAGTCCAGATGAATACCATGATGCCCCTACAGAATGTATTAGACAAATACTAGAGGCTGCCACCGGCAAGAGCATTCCTCGGGGGACGCCGTTGAATCTCGATGCTATTGAGTCTATCCGGATGGGAACGACAGTAGCTACCAATGCCCTCCTAGAACGGAAGGGTGAGCGTACGGTTTTGTTCATCACAAAGGGCTTCCGCGACATCTTGGAGATCGGCAACCAAGCCAGACCCCACATCTTCGACTTGTCAGTTCGCCGAATGGCCAGGCTGTACTCGTCAGTCGTTGAGGTTGACGAGCGTGTCACCATTGAGGGTTATGCCGAAGACCCAAATCCTCAGCCTATCACCAACGTTGGTTCCGACCCGGCGCTTAGGATAGGTCTCTCCGGCGAGGTCATTCGCGTGCTCAAGAAGCCAGACTACGACCAGGTCCGTCGCGATCTCTCCAAGATATTGGATCAAGGCTATCGAAGCGTAGCTATTGCCATGCTTCACTCTTACACCTTTGAAGATCATGAGATAGGCGTTGCCAAGATTGCCCGCGAGATGGGATTCACTGTTTCTTCATCTGCCGAGCTTCAGAGAATGGCAAAGATCGTACCTAGAAGCCAGTCCGCTGTCGCTGATGCCTATCTCTCTCCCGTAATGCACGAGTACCTCAATAACTTCCGGGAGGGTTTCGAAGGGAGACTAGAGGATGGAAACTCCAGGAAGCTATTACTTAACCAGTCTGATGGTGGCTTGACAGCCTATACCAACTTCTCCGGCCTTCGAGGAGTTTTGAGCGGTCCTGCAGGTGGTGTCATTGGACTTTCCAAGACTTGCTACCATGAAACCGATAAGACTCCTGTATTGGGATTTGACAGTAAGAACCCTGAGTCCCTAAAATCTTTGTTGTCTCCAATCTAACGACCAATCTTTAGTGGGTGGCACCAGCACTGACATCGCACGTTATGCTGGATCTCTTGAACATATCTTTGAAAGCACCATCGCAGAAGTCACTATCCAAACTCCTCAACTGGACATCAACACTGTAGCCGCAGGAGGTGGGTCTATTCTTCATTATGAAAATGGTTTATTCAAGGTCGGCCCGGGAAGCGCTGGTGCCAATCCTGGTCCTGCTTGTTACGGTCGAGGGGGGCCATTGACGGTCACAGATGCAAACTTCTTCCTGGGCAGGATTATCCCAGATCTCTTCCCGCGACCCTTGGATTATACTATCGTAAAGAAGAAGTTCTTGGCGATGACCGACTCTATTAATTCAACTTTGACCGAAAGCGGTGCGACCATGCTTACCCCTGAAGAAGTCGCCATGGGTTTCATCACTATCGCCAACACCACTATGACGAGGCCAATTAGGACACTGAGTGAGGGCCGTGGTTTTCAAACAAGCTCTCATAACCTGGGCTGTTTTGGCGGCGCAGGTGGCCAACATGCTGTGGCGATTGCTCGGGATCTTGGTATCAGTCGCGTTATCATCCCGAGGTATTCGAGCATCCTTTCAGCCTATGGCATGGCTCTGGCGGATGTGGTGGTTGAAAACCAAGAGCCTGAGACTGCTGCCTTCTGGGAAAATGCGTACAGTCATCTTCAAGACCGTTTCGATCGCCTATGTGAGCAGGGACGCCTCGCATTGGCTAGTCAAGGCTTCAAAGATACCGATATTCGACACGAGACCTTCCTCAACATGAGATATCAAGGCAGCGACACATCGCTGATGATCCAGCGCCCAGATTCCTTCGCTGGCTTTGGTGAAGCATTTAAGAAGCGCCATTTCCAAGAATTTGGCTTTACACAATCTCGCGACATGATTGTCGACAGCGTTCGTGTTCGAAGCGTTGGCATGGGAGTAGACCTGAAGCAGACGAATCCATTTGAGGAATTGGCCAGAGTTCATACCTCTCCTCCTACGACTCCCATCAAAGCCAGGGGAAGCACCAAGGTTTTCTTTGAAAACAAGGGATGGGTCGACACTGATCTATACTACCTCAATGGACTTGCTACGGGCAGCCAAATTAAGGGTCCTGCCATGGTCGTGGATAAGACGCAAACTATTGTCCTGGACCCGTTCAGTGCTGCTACAATCCTACCGGAACATACAGTCCTTGATATCCTCGATGTCCAGGTGCCCGAAATTTGCACTGACATCGTTGATCCTGTTCAGCTGAGCGTCTTTGGACATCGCTTCATGATTGTTGCAGAGCAGATGGGGCAGACAATGCAGAAGACGTCCATCTCCATCAATATCAAGGAAAGACTTGACTTTTCTTGTGCAGTCTTTTCTGCCAGTGGAGGTTTGGTAGCCAATGCACCGCATATCCCCGGTCACCTAGGTTCTATGAGCTATGCCATCGCATACCAGGCACAGTTATATAGTAAGCCCGGAGACCTAAAACCTGGTGATGTTCTGCTAAGTAATCACCCTCGTTCTGGAGGCACCCATCTTCCTGACCTCACGGTCACTACCCCTGTATTTGATATGAATGACCCTACTAAGATTCTATTCTTTGTTGCGAATCGTGGCCACCACGCTGATATCGGCGGTATTACACCTGGTTCTATGCCCCCGAACTCGACTGAGCTATGGCAAGAAGGCGTTGCGATTGAAACATTCAAGTTAGTCAAGGAGGGTATCTTTGATGAAGAGGGTCTCTATGAGATCTTGGTTGATATTCCTGGGTCTTACCCCGGATGCAGTGGAACCCGCACGCTTCGGGATAATATAGCGGACTTGAAAGCTGCTATTGCCTCAAACAATCGGGGCATCCAGCTTATTAGCACTCTGATTCGGGAATACACCTGGCCTGTTATCCAATTCTATATGGAAGCAATCCAAGATAATGCTGCACAGGCTGTTAGACAGCTACTTAAGAAGTTCTCTAAGCAGTTTGAAGGCCAGGACCTGGAGGCTGTCGACTACCTCGATGACGGAACACCTCTAGTACTTAAGATTACTATTGATGGCGAGACTGGCGATGCTTGTTTTGACTTTACAGGTACTGGCCCAGAACACTACGGAAATCTCAACTGTCCCCCGGCGGTTATGTATTCGGGCATCATGGTAGGAAGAAGGCTATATCATTTACATGGATATTGTTACTGACAGCATTGACATAGTATTGCCTGCGATCGATGATTGCTACAGAGACTCCTCTTAACCAGGGCTGCTTGAGGCCAATCAAGTTGAAAATGCCACCTCATACACTTCTCTCGCCCTCACTTCAAGCAGCTACAGTTGGTTCCAATGTCGAGACTTCGCAGAGGATCGTGGATCTTGTCTTTAAGGCCTTCCAGGCCTGTGCAGCTTCGCAAGGTACATGCAACAATCTTACCTTTGGATTTGGTGGCCGTGACCCTGCAACCGGTGAAGAGGTTAAAGGTTTCGGATATTACGAAACAATTGCAGGTGGCTCAGGTGCCGGTGCTGACTGGGAGGGCGAGAGTGGTGTACACACACACGTCACGAATACCAGGATGTCTGACCCTGAAACATTCGAGAGGAGGTACCCTGTCCTCCTCAGAGAGTTCTCGATACGAAAGGGCAGTGGCGGTAGAGGGCTGAACCGCGGTGGCGATGGATGTGTCCGCGATATCGAGTTCAGGATGCCCTTGCAAGTTTCCATCCTCTCAGAGAGACGAGTCATTCCACCCTATGGCATGGCCGGTGGCGACGAGGGCATGCGAGGCCACAACCTCTGGATCCGACGCGACCTAGAGGACGGCACCACCAGGACGATCAGTCTTGGGGGCAAAGCAACCGTGCCGATGAATGCTGGGGATAGGATTATCATCAACACGCCGGGTGGTGGTGGGTATGGGCGGGATGTCAACAAGCCTGTTCGTAAGGAGGTATTTGGTGCATTCAAGATTGGCGACAAGTTTGGGGTAGGTGAGGCTGCTCATATGAATGGAAGCCTCGGCCAGAGAGCGGCTATTGCTGAGGGAAACTTTTAGTCGAGAACTCAAATTTAATGAAGAACGCCTTGTACTATTTACAAAGGTGTAGAGTGGCTCTCAAGCGTACAAATGTGCACCAAAGCAAAGGAACAGGTCTCAAAAACAGAAGAAACTCGAATTGACAAGATTAGCATTGTCAACATAAGTTCCTTATCAGTTGTTGACATTGTCAATCCAGAACGCTGATATTTCAAGTACTAGGATGTGGCCAACTTATATACTTCAGACCCCTGCACAACTAACAATTTAGCCTCAGGTTTAGCTTCAACCACGCTGGCATCCCTCTCACTTCGGCGTCCCGCGGAGAAGCGTCCAAGGTTTCAATCTAATTTAAAAACACGGCTCTTGATGCAAGACGTAAGCCGAAGTCTGCGCCCCTTTCGCAGTTTCACCGCTCTTGGTTTCAATACTAGATAAATTTCCTGTTGCAACTCCCTCTTTCGTTGAATCTCCCCTAAAGTCCCCGACACATGCTTTCATTATGTTATCCCGCATTCAGCAACTGTTTTTCCTTGCTTGGTCCGTGCCAGCATTACTCTCAGCCCAAGTCAGCGCTGTCGCGGCGCCCGATCTTGACTATGTAAACGGCGAGACCGGACTCAGTATCGAGAGCCTATCAAAATCGCATCAGTTCAATGTGCCGAGATCAGATGAAGAATCGCGTCGTCAGTACTGCTTCGGGACAACAAATAACCAGCTTTATGTTACCGACTTCTTGCAAAGCAACTTGGACCTATTGACGGGCAATTCAGCATGTTGGCTCGACAGAGGCGTCGCTGGTCTGAGAACCTCGCTCGAAAGAAACCTCACATCGAAGCACCCGTCTGACATGCATATCCCGAAATGCCCCATCAACATTACGAGCTCAGGAAACACCTACCTGATCGACTTTACCAAGAACAGCTATCACGTCAATACCATTTCGAAATCTCTGTTAATAATACTAACTAGTATACATGGTAGGTCGCCAGCCTCTGATTTGAGCCATTGCTGAGAAGATCTTAGTGGCCGCGATGACACTCGCTTTCTTTATTGTATACCCTGTCATCCTGATCTTTTCGACACTCATCGCTCTCGGCGAACTGATTGAGCGACCACTGTTCAAAGCTCGAATTGAAAAGTGGCAGAAGATACTATTCTGCGTTTTCTTCCTACCTCTTCTGGCCCTTGGAATTCTATGTGGACTGACTGGGATGGGATCCTCAGACCATTTCCGAACTGAGCACGGAGTAAGTCATATGTCGTATCGATACAGCAGTACTGATCATCTATCATCCAGATCATTGGCTTGGTCACAGCAGTTTTGGCGACATTGGCAGTTGGAGTGTACCTCATCGAGAACAGTCTCAGGCCAAAGATTTCAATCAATAGGAGATGGCGCAGGGTGCATATGATGGTCAACTACACTGACATATTCCTCTGTCAAGCGGTTCTCATGCTTTCAGGATTTGCCCTGCCTGACGGCATCGATGACTTCCAAGTCATGAGCCTTTGCGGAACAAGACATATATCCACCTCGTTGTCGTTCTCGATCGGTATGATGGTGGCGTTCATATGGAACAGTGCGATGGCGGCTATGACTCTTCAATGGTGGCTTGTTCGAAGGGCTAGTGGTGATAAGCCACCTGGCAAGGTGTGGCTGGTGGTGTCACGCATCTTTAGGCGGAATACTAATATCTGCGAAGATGCTCGGTAGAAGGGCGAAGGCTTAAAGTTTAACCTTAGAGGCAGGAATCCAATCCATAGTTCAATCAAGTCGAGTGGAAGGGGAAGCGACCCAACTCAGTTTACTTTTACCCAAGGGCACTACATAAGTCTTGATTTATAGCAAAGATTCAATATCTCGTTAGCTAGAACCACGATCCGCCCTGTTCAGTTATTATTAATTCCATACTCAAAGGCCAATACCCCGAGACGCCGCAAACCCCATTCATAGTTCCAAATCTTCTCGATCTCTTCCAACCATGGACCAAAATCCGTCTCACTCCATTCCTTCCCTCCTACATCCTCGGACTTGCGAACAGCAAACATATACTTCTCAAGAAGCCACGCACGGCCGCTTTCCGACTTTCTCATTGCAACGCGTGCAGTCCATGCTGGGTAACTCTTGTATCGCTTGCCAAAGGACATGTCGATGTTACAGCACATGAACATAAACAGCGCAGCCGTGAGTTCTTGCTCTTGTCCAGGCGCTATCTTGAGTGCCTCTACCTTATCAGTGTTACTGTTCCTTGTTTTCGACTGCTTTTTGAGTGCTTCCACGGGTATGATAGTGTTCATCGCGTCCGACAGCTCCCTTAGGCGACTTGCATTCTGGAAAGGCGCCCAGAGCAGTTCTCCTGTTTTTTTGGTCCCTCTCTTGTCGATGTCTTCTCTTTCATCGTTTAAGTAGAATGTCGGAAGACCTATGAGTCCAGCAGCCTCCACGAACCCTGAGCGATGGCCGATAACGCAAGCTCTAGGGTTGTATCTTTTGCAGAGTGCTGTCCAAATGCCAAGGATCTTGACCTGAAGGGGTATACCCTCCTCGCTTGTTTTACGAGATCTTGACCACAGTCTGTTTACCTCGTCATTGATCCTTTCCTCGTCCTCTCTTTCCGCGTTCCTGCCTTTCTTTGCTGGTGCTGGTTTTCGCGTTTCATTCTTGCTCTCCCAAGGACGAGATATGAACAGCACTTCGACTTCTGGATCTTTTATCTCTTCTTCTACCCAGGTCTTGTGTTCAAGACCTCCAAAGTAGTCGAAGTCCCCATAGAGAATAATATGTGAGAACCTTCGAGCGGGCACGAATTTCATTTCATTCCACGGCTCAGTCCGGTTGTCCCACTTGGAAACAAGGTCGTTTGCCTTTGCAATTGATGAAGCGACGTGTTTCAAGGTTGTCTTGTCCATTATTCTCCCAACACCCGATTTTGCAGAGGCACGAACATGGATTATAGCGAGCCGAGTAACGTCTTCCATCTTGGGCAGATTGGGATTGACCTGCTGCTCCTCGGGTTCCAGATGTCGATACTTGGGGAGCTTCATCCGCTGCTTCGTGAGTTGTAGATAACGGTTCAGCCAGTATTTTCCCGCCCACGACGGGTAGAAATAGCGCTCCATAAGGGTTCCATCCGTAGGCCCCTGGTTGATGTTGAGTGTCTGAGCGTCCATGAAGTGTCGCATTTTCGAGAACAAAGCAGGGCCCGTGGACTCGGGCGGGTTATTGAAAATCTGCGTGATTTTCCCCGTGGTGAGCTTTAAGCCCTTTGGCCCTTCGTCTTCCGCACGCATGTCAATTCTTTTGACGGGAATGCCATACCATTTGAACAGATCATGCATCCCGTCGCCGAAATCGTCATTTGGGAGTAAGAATCTCAGTGGTGCCTCAACTCCTACAATGTGGCAGTAAAGACAGCACATCAATGCATGGTAAACCTCCCCAAACTCCCCTGACCTTAGCCAAACCTCTCGTCCTTTGCCTGCTGGATCACTGGAGGAGCTTCCGTATGCGTATCCTTCGTCTTGTATAGCAGACCGATCTGGAAATTTGGCTTCACTGCCATCAAGTTGAATTGAACGCCTCTGGCAACGATTTATCCAGAAAGGATAGACACGATTGCATAACTTGCAAGGATGTGAATGCGTTAATTTGTAGCCAATGTTTTGTCCAAGAAAGACGAAATCTTGCTGATTGACGCGGAAATTGCCCTTGCGATACAGCTGACTTTCGCCGGTCCGAGGACAATGTAGGCAATTGTGAACCAATCTTTTAGATGCGGCCTCAGAGACATCAGTCGGGACTGGGTCTGGCTGTAATGCCATATTGACGAGTAAAAGTTTTGATTGAGGCAATCTAGCAGCTAATAAGACATACGAAGCTCGGAATGTCTCTCTATCTCTTTTCTCCCCAAAGCGGGGAGATCAGCCAAATAAGTAGGTGTTGGTGTGTCCCCGGAGCCTTATTCTTCTTGCAACCCACAGCATGTCAGAAAGCAGGTCTTCACGTCACACAGGGCGTCAGCGTCTCCATTCTAAAAACAGCAGCTGAACAACCATCTCGGATCACTGAGCCAATTAAATAGTGCCACGTTAAATTACGCCTTGTCGGCATCGAAACTCGAGACAGTTATACACGCAGTGCATGAAAAGACCAAAGGATGGATTGTCAAGCTGTTACTACCGTATAAACTCACGNNCGTGAGTTTATACGGTAGTAACTTACCATAGCAGCGGCATGTCGAGAAGAAAGTACAACGGTTTCAGTTCGGCTGAGTCGGCAAGCTGACTTTAATGCTTCATGTTGAGGCTCTTTAGCAAGTCCTCCATAAACAAATGACTACAACATATTGAGTATGTTTAAATATTGTCTTACTCAATCTATTGAAGTAGCATTATCCGAAAATACTGAAAGGCCTTTTACTATGACTAAGCCACCGTGATACCTACAAACGCACCAGATCCTTCATACACCTTCTTCTTGCTACCACCATCCATATCAAACTGATACACAGCGCCTCCCAAGTCAGTAGCGAAGATACGACGGTTCTTCGAGTCAAGCTTGATGCCAATAGCTTCGTGTAATCCCCGTGCAACAACCTCGTAATCTCTGCCTGGCTGACTCGCACCCTCGTGAGTCGCCTTGGTAATTCCATCGAGCTTGGAGCGGTTGATAGTGTTGCCGTTCGGTAGCTCGCCCCGATCCGTCCAGTAGAGCACATTTTCGTCCTCATCGACCTCCAAATCAATAGGTTCCGGCAAACCCTGGAACAGTACCTCGATATCTGTCCTGCTCTCTGCATCCTCGCCTGGTTGGAAGTCGATGTTGGCTTGGAGGATACGGCCTTTACCTCCCTTGGAAGGGCCTTTCTGCGTCCAGTAGAACTTCCCAGTGGCAGGTGATACTGTCACGCCGACACACCATCTCGTAGGGTCTAACATTTGAGAATCCACCTGCCAGTCTCCCGTCTGTACCAAGACTTGGAGCTCAGAGCCATCGAAGTTACACCTCATGATTCGCATTCCCTCACGATCAGCAAAGTACAGCTTCAAGTTCGTGTTATCGACGGTCAGTTGTTTTGGTGTATGAACGAATCCTTGAGGGACAATCTCCTTGAGGTCTGTACCATCGAGGTTGCAGCTGAGTATAGCACCGTCGTTGGCTGAAGGGTTGCCCATGCAGGTCCAGAAGAGCTTCCCGGCAGACTTCGAAATGTCAATACCATCAGGCATGCGTTGACCTGAGACAAGCGTCTTCATTGGCTTCGCGTCGCTGGAGCCGACCAATACACGACCAGCTGAAGCATAGCCTTTTGCGTTGCCGCTTGACAGGCCAATGTCTAAGAAGTAGAGCGATGTTTCATGATCTGGTTTCGCAGGCTTGCTTGGAGGGAGCAATCCTCCTTTGCCGGACTTGGCTCCCAATCTTCCTTCATCAATGTACTTCTGAAGGAATTTGATTGGTGTATCAGGCAGGCCACGCTCCGCAACATAATGCTGCTCAATGAAGGACACAGTATCGAGACCAACAACGTCCATCATGGCAACAGGCCCATTCTCTTTGGCGTACCACATCTGCTTCCAGAGCTTATCGATCTCCTCTGGGGTAGAGACTTCTTCAGCGAGAATGTTCAAAACCTCACGCTTGATAGCAGCCCAGAGACGATTGTAGATGAAGCCAGTTGACTCTTTGCGTGCGATATAAGGATGAAACTTGATCTCCTCAAGTCTGTCGTGCAAGAATGGAAAGATTCTCTCGTCGGTCTCGCCGTCGGTCATGAGCTCTACAACACGGTTGTCTGGTGGCATGTAATAGTGCATGTTCAGAACGCGTCGTTTCGTCTCTGGCTTGAGACCCTCGACCATCTCCCTTGACTTGTAGGACGACGAGTTGCTAGCGAGGATGGCGTCGTGGGATGTAAGCTTCTCCAAGTCTGCAAAAGTTGAGATCTTGAGAGGAAGTTTCTCTGGGACCGCTTCGATGACGAGCCATGCCTTGATAACAGCCTCGGCAAGATCCTCGGCAGCTTTGATAGATCCTCTGGTCTCAGAGTCTGAGTACTTGGACATGCTGGTTTTGCAGTATTCCACAGCAGCAGCCCTTTGTTCGGGGCTTGGGTCGCGGATGACAACGTCAAATCCGCTTGCAGCCCAACCGCATGCGATGCGGCGGCCGAGAACTCCGCCACCAAGTACGGCGACGGTGCGGCCACTGGTTGAGGGAAGAGTAAAAGCACCCATACTGATATTGTTGGCAACAGTTGTGAGATGTTGACTGAGGGAGAGATGATATAACAAGGTTTGATGTTGGTAAGATGATAGTGATATGAAGTAGTTATGGGATAATATAACTCGATCCAAACGCCGGTTCTAAGGGCTTTTGTAGAGAATCCATCATATACATAGTTTATCACTTGAGGCGATGTCCGGTCCAATTCCGTCCGGATTGTCGGTGCATGGCGCCTCCGATCGGGGCCGGCTGATACGGCATGAGGGAAGAAACGGGACAAAATGATGAGGCTCTAATTGCCTCGAATTTGAGCCCCAAAAGGCGACACCGATTAAAACGTGGGGCTGCCGAGGTTGCCAATTGCTTGTACGCGCAATAGCCCAAGATAACAGTTTTCATCTTCGTCCCGTGCGGCTCCGTTATGACGCAAAGATTGCATTAATTCCGCGCTTCTTCCGCTAGCAAGATCTGACCGCATGAAATTGATCCACAGCATCCTTGTCTTGATCCTGATGTCCACTCCTCGGCACATCTAAATATGGGGCTGCCCTGGCTTTAGAATCTTCGAAGAACAGCACATTCCCACCTCAGAAAGCTTAGCATATAGCCTCCGATCTGCCATACCACTTCCAGCATGTAGTATAAACTAATTAAGCATCTTGCTGACTCATTCATGTTAATTCAGAGAATCCGCTTCACACCTGTTTGCAGCATCTCTATCTAAATGACGTCATGGACGTGAGCTGATTACCCTAAATCTCCCTTAAATAGGTTTTTGGGTCAGCGGGCATCGCAATCTCAAGACACTGCAACTGGAAATTGTGTCATTAATTAGCAATAAAGTGGTTTTCCTATGAGGGATGAAGGATTTTGTGTTGAGAAAAGCGAATTGGAGAGCATGCATCGCGCCGAGCATGAGAAGTCACTTGATAACAGACTTGTTAACAATTTGGGCTAACAGTTCTGGAGATGCCAGACCGAAAATGGCTGGCTCATCTCTTAGGTAACTCTGGATCGCTAAGACATATTAAATTAATTATTAGATTATTGAATATATAACTGCGTAAGACTCTTTTGTAACTTATTAACAATTGTCAGTGACCCAGCCGCCGCCACTGTATGCTTCCAAATTTGGCCAAACTTAGGCTCGTTCCATGTCTCAAACGCCCTAGAAGACTGATGCAAATCAACGAAATCATGACTCTCCAACATACCTCCACGGCATTTCAACAACCACAAGAAATTAAGAGCCTGGTTTTTGGTTTCATCGTCAGTTGTAGTCGATACGACAAAAGCTAGTTCAGAGATAAGGTCGCCATCGAGCCAAAACGTCAGCTGGGCGAGATGAATAATTGGCTATTTTGCCATGATTACTCTCTGACCATTTACAAACAGGCTTAAGTTGTGAGGCCTCGAGTATTGGGAATGTGAGGTGTACACTTGGGAAATGCTTTGTCTCTAATATACTTTGCAAATGGTAGAAGAAGCAAATTATTATTCTAATAAAAGCACTACAGTTAAGAGTTTAAATACCCTGATATTCAAGAAATAACTAACTACTTAAGATATAAAACATCTTAACTAAAATGCGAAAACCTGGTCCGACATCTTAGCTGATGCTCCGGGCTGTTCAAAACCCAAGCCAACAAGTGCCTTCTTCGATGCATTGACCATTCCTGGGGGACCACAAAGGAAGACCTTTGAATACACACTCGGCGAGGGAAGCTTCTCCTTCATCAGCTCCTGAGTCACATACCCAGACCCAAACTCCCAGTTCGCCGGCGGCTGATCTAGCATATAATAAACCTTGAAGTTCTTGGGATATCTCCTAGCAAACCTGTCCAACTCTTCCCGAAGCAGAATGTCCTGCTCTGTTCTGTTGGCATAGATGAGGGAGATCTCTGTTATATCACGGTCATGCTCGCAGATAGCACGGATGACCTGGAACATCGGAGTTATACCAGTACCACCAGCGATCATACCGATCTTCTTGCAAAGATTTGGCTGATACTTCATTGCTCCTTTGGGCCCTCTGAAGAGGACCTCGTCACCAACCTCGAGCTTTGCCAGATACTTGCTGGTCAGCTTGCCATCTGGGTACGCCTTGATGACTAGTTCAAGAACGCCAAGATCAGAATTGTTGGATACTGGGGTATATGACCGAGCGACGCTCTCCCCATCCACGTCGGCTTTGATAGTGACGTGTTGACCAATCGGTAGGCCAAGAATAGTGCCCGTGGTCGGAAGACTAAACGTCAAGCGATATACGTTTGGTGCAATGAGAGCCTTTTTCTTGAGCGGCAGTGGCGAGTAGGTGACGGGATCTAATAGTCCTCTCTGTAGCAAGGTGTCTTCTTGAGCCCGTTTGGGAATCTTCATGTGGGCAGGATAACTCGTGAATGTCTTGCTCTTCATCGCCATGGTGGTGAATCGCTGAGCAGCGATAGCATTGACGGTTGCAAGGGACCCCCCTCCCACGATGATGCCTTTGATGAAGCTTGAACCAGCTGAATCACTGCGTAGCGACGCCAACAGCCAGTCTGGTACAGTGAGTCCTTGGCGACGACCGAAGTAGTATACTCCTGCACCAGCGCAGACAATGAGGCCCAAGTTGACCAGCGTCGAAACTGATGAAGAACCAGCAGTCTGGACGTTCACTGTATGTACTGGTTCAAGTGGCTTAAGCTTGGGTTTCTTCTTCTCGAAACCCTGGACCTTGCCAACGCAGCAGTCTTTCATGATCTCGAAGGCATCTTCCGAGTGTCCAGCGTTGTCGAAGTCTTCACTAGCGTCTGTACCAGCTGCTTCAGTGAGCACATCAGCACCGCCAGGATGATCTGCCAGATACTTTGTGACATCGTAGACTTGCTTCACGTTAGTGAGCGACCTAATACTGGAATTGTCATAGCTTACCTTGGCCATGGATAATCAGCCATGCATCCTTAGGGCTGTTATGCTCAGCAACTTGCTTGATCGTATATTCGTCCATCATTTGCTGTATGACACAATGCGAGTCTTGGTTCAATGGTAGGTAGTTGGCGAAGAGTTAAAGAAAATTTGAATACTAACATCCGGGCTACTGCAAACCGTTCTCTTAAACAGTGAAATATTTGCGTATTAGGGGGCCACGACTTGGGCTAATGCTGCAGTACTCGCAAGCAGAAGATCCCTGGATCGTCCAGGATCATGCCGTCATTTGCATGTGCCCACGGCGGGCCGGAGGGCAGCTCCGTAGTGGGTCTTGAAGAATGCCGAGGTTTCAAGGCCCGTTGTGGGTCCAGGCGACCGAGGCGGACCCGCTTTTATGATCGACGTCGACCGGAGGCAGTCAGTGAAACAATGCGAATTCCGCTGTTGATGTAACACATACCGCTTAATTGGCCAGAAACTCTTCTTCGACCCAACAAATCCATATGTAGATGCTTGTATTTTTGTCTTCGGGATTATACTAGACGCGAGTACCGATCTGACCAGGGTCCTTCCGATATTCCTGTTTGCATCATCCAATCGCATGAAATGTTTTAATCAGACCCAGAAATGTGCGGACACGGATATGCCGAGAGATTAACGGATGCAACAAAAATTTCTACGATGCAGGTCTTCAACGTCATTCATGCTGCTGTGCGCCGCGACAGACATGTTGTCTCCACGTTGGGCATCGTATCCTTGCCTCCGGTGTTATTCTAGAGGGCGAGAATGGGTATTTACATGTGCAATGCATCAATGCTTTCGCCTCCTGGAATTCCTCCTTATAACAACGAAATATTCTTCGCATTCAGCTTCTTGGACAAACAGTATTGACTTTTCACTCAATTCATAATCTTCATCATGTCAACAAAACAATTCTATGTCTTGGGCGAGTCGCCGTCAACAGCCAGAGAAGTTGAGCTGCCGCCCGCTGTGGAATTCGAGGAGCTTCAGAACATTGTCGCATCTCACTTTGCCATTGTCAAGCCAAATGGTAAGTTTTATCGAGCTGCGTCGGCAACAGAATTGACTGACCTGAACATTTAGGTGTCGGCTTTCTTCACAATGATCGAAGGCTCAATGCAGTATCCGAAGTCCTAGAGAAAGAAGAGCCAATTGCAGTCTCTATTAATGGTAATGCTGTTCGAGACGTGCCTGGCCCAGCTGGAGTCCCATACTTCGGTAACTACCTAGAGATCTACCCTGATCATCTCGGCAACCACCAGCGCCTGTTCGAGAAATACGGACCGTTATTCGTCACGAACAGCATGGGCAACCGCCTCTACCAGACCAACAGCGCCGAATTGTCCAACATCTTCCTTGCCGAAGATCACTACTTCACAAAGAACATCGTCCCCGGCCATCCTCTCCACCCAATCAAGAACCAAGAAGCAGGTGTCTTTCTAGCCGATACCGACACAGAACAATGGCGTCTCGCTCACAAATTCCTTCCGCCTGCTCTCGGACCAAAAGCTGTCCGTCATTACGCCCCAACGATGCAGCGAACCGTAGAGCAATCCTTCAAAGTCTTCGATGAGCTCGACCAAAAGGGAGAAGCGTGGAACGTCTACCAGTTCATGCTGAAGCTTGGCTCACAGGCAGTCGGTAAGCTTGTTCTGGGTATGGACTTTAAACATTTTGAGGAGGTGGACTCGCCGCTGCACGAGATGGTCCTTACGATCGCGGAGAACTTGGAGCTGAATAAGCGTGTGTCGTCGATGGGTGCTTGGTATGCCAAGATGCCGTTTGGTGATCCGAAGAGAATGAGGGTTACAAGCACTAGGATCATGGAGATGATGACGGAGTCGATTGCAAGAGCTTCAAGAGGACAGGAGGATCTGGAGCTCCAGGATGCAGCGCTCAAGGCTGAGAACGTTGTTGGTAAGTGATGACCTTGCACAACAAGCGGGAACAAACCCAGCTGACTGTCTAGACTACTTCCTCCGAGCCAAGGACAACAAGGGCAACAAGCTTCCGCCCTCCCAATTCGCCCCGACCTTGCTCGTAGCTACAGGCGCCGGCTTCACCACCACGTCATCCTTGCTATCCTGGCTGATCTACAGTCTTGTCAAGTACCCAGGAAACCAAGAACGCCTTCTTCAAGAGCTCATCGACAACGACTGGGATGAGGATACCCATGTAACAGCCGAGACGACCAACAAGCTCAGTTTCCTGGATAAGTTCATCAAGGAAACCCAACGCCTGCACAACCCCTCCTTCCAGCCTGGTCGCACCTCCAAGGTTGATATGATTCTACCAGGAGGCTACAGACTCCCCAAAGGCGCAGTAGTCATCTCAGCACTGCACCACATGCACAACAACAAAGACGTATGGGAGAACCCTGGTCGTTTTGACCCTGATCGCTGGGACACAGAACAGGTCAAGAATCGACCTCCCGGCTCTTACATCCCGTTCGCGACAGGCCCTAGAATGTGCGTGGGCTTCAACTTTGCGTTGCAGGAGATCAAGGTGTTTCTACCGAAGCTTGTTTATCGGTACAAGTTCAGCTTGGCGCAGGACGGGCCTATTGACTATGATCCGTACTTCCAGCTGATTCGACCGAATAATTTGTATGTGCAGGCGGAGAAGAGGGTGAAGTGGCCGCCAAAGTCTGAGTGATTGGCGTTGAGTTGGCAGGCAGTAACGGCGTAATTCTATTATTTTTTCAGAATATAGTATAATAGATTGTACTATTTGTGTTCCGTCTTATCAGTAGATGTATCAACAATTGCTCGGGCAAATCCCGCGGAAAAGCCCCGATATAATTGTGGCTCGCGACACTGTTTGGGAATAGTCGAAGGCGAACTTGGCCAAGAGTCATAATGCCTCAATTGACTCAGAAATCTGATTGCAAACCTATTCCTTCTCAATGCAGAGCACAAAATGGTACTCACCAAGGACGAAAAAGCTCTTCACGACCAGGTAAATCTCCTGCCTCGACGACAATTGGTCACGGCCCTCGCTACCCTCTCAGCGGCCCTACTGCTTGTCATAATTGACCAAAATGGCATATCAGTAATTATCCCCACTATTGCGAAAG
Source organism: Fusarium miscanthi (assembly GCA_014898875.1). Taxonomy (NCBI): domain Eukaryota; kingdom Fungi; phylum Ascomycota; class Sordariomycetes; order Hypocreales; family Nectriaceae; genus Fusarium; species Fusarium miscanthi. The sequence continues at coordinate 91,646 of JAAVUA010000294.1, forward strand.
ACCTAGACGCCGGAGCTACCATCTCATGGGCTGGCACATCTAGCCTGATTGCCAATACTTGCTTTCAGATGCTCTATGGAAGACTGTCTGATGTCTTTGGTCGCAAGGTTATTTTCGTATCTGCAGCGTTATTGCTCTGTGTCGCAGATCTGCTCTGCTCATTGAGTCAGAATGCGATTATGTTTTACGTCTCCCGGGCCGTCGCCGGTATCGGTGGCGGTGGTGTTCAGAACCTTGTCAACATAATCATCTCGGATATCGTCACTCTTGAGCAGAGAGGAAAGATCCAAGGTGTGGTTGGAGGCACTGTTGGGTTGGGTAATGTCCTTGGACCCTTCATTGCCGCCGGTATGATGCAACGGTCTTCATGGAGAGCGTTCTTCTGGCTCTTGACCCCATTATCTCTCATCACAGCGGTTTTGGCCTATCTCTTTCTCCCGTCCAAGCCGCCGACTATTGGTTTTTGGGAAGGAATTTCCAAGATTGACTGGGTGGGCTCGCTGGCATCAGGAGCTGGCATTGTACTGCTTCTGATCCCCATCTCCGGAGGTAAGACCCAAAGCTCAGAAGCTGACGTCACTAATGTTGATCATTATCAAGGAGGCTCATATTTCTCATGGGACTCGCCCCTCTCTATAAGCTTCCTTGCAGTTGGCGGTGCGCTGTTCATAGCCTTTATAGGATGGGAATGGAAGATGGCAAAGCTTCCAATGATGCCCAGTAAGAGGACCTGCACGAAATTGGTTTCGGAGATGAATATCACTAATCATTCCAACTTAGTTGATATCTACAAGAGCCCGAGCCTGGCCATCATGCTTGCCCAGAACTGTCTGCTCGGTGCTGTTTACCAGTCCTACCTCTACTACGTTCCTCTTTATCTCCAAAATCCCCACCAGTACAGTGCAATAAAATCAGCGGCGGTTTACACCCCACTTGTTGCAGCGCAAATGATTGCTTCTATTGGTTCAGGACAATACATCAGTCGCCGTCTCCGGTACGGCGAGGTGATCGTATTCGGTTTTGCTATCTGGACCCTGTAAGTTTTTCACTCTTCCGTTTCTGCTCGATTCAGTCCTGACACATTTATCAGAGGGGCAGGCCTTGCTCTACTATTCACGAGACATACTAGTCCTGCGGTTATTGCTGTGATACTAGCCATTGTCGGAACAGGAGTCGGGTGTATCTTTCAACCCACGCTGATCGCACTACAAGCCCATTCCCCTAAGAGCCGTCGTGCAGTCATAATTTCTAACAGGAATTTCTACCGTTGCATTGGAGGGGCATGCGGTCTTGCTATCTCTGCAGCAGTCCTACAAGCTCAACTACGCGCTACTCTGCCAACTGAGTACAAGAGCCTTGCCAGCTCAACATATGTGCTGCCGGAGACGATGCGTCAAGTTCCTGCAGTTTTGGATGCGTACATGTCCGCGAGTCACAGCGTATTCATATTGCAGGTTCCTTTGATTGGACTGTGCTTACTTGGCACGGCTTTTATTCGAGATCGAGGGCTGGAGCCGGTGAAAGATACATAGAGACTGGATCTGACAAAGGAATCCTACGAGCTATTCAGCCATTAGGCAGTACCCAGCTTGCCTTTCTAGTCTCAGAATAAATCTAATCCTTCAAGTCTGATAGAAGTATTAGGCTATGTTTCACGAGATCACAAGCAATTATATACACTCGGAAAAATAATACATTCAAAAGACGGATTTATCTCTGTTACTGCCAACTGATGTTAAACTTCAAAAGTATCCTTTGTTGCATCAACATTGCGCCTTTACTGCCATAAAGTTGCACTAGCCGATAACCTTGCTTTAAGCGATCCAGCCTGAGACTGGCCCACGCGAATAAGCCGTCGTCATCCGCAAACGTCAACCTGGATAATACCGTTAGCTTGATCTATGACAAAGGAAGGCTAATCACCTAAGGATGCTGAGTTTCGGAATAATACTGGCATTTGCCTTGGTTACATGGAAGTTGAGTTGGTAGCCCAAAGCACCAGAGTCATTATCTGTAGACGTTGGAAAGCCATCTCCTGGTACCCAAGTATTTTGCTCGTCATCAATGTGGAGTGAAGCTCTCATAAATGAAGATAGGTCCTTAATTTCTCGATGGGTACTGGTGATAAACTCCTGGCCTTGGAAAACGAATATGGACAGTTCAAGCTCCTTTCTCGGAGCTGCTTCGAGATCGGTTGAAATATTCTGGCTTGAACTTTGATAGTCGTCGGGCTTCAATACCCATCCTGATTCGCCGGCAAACATTCCTTGGTTCAACATCATGCCCTCGTCTACGTTTTGCCTGTTTATGACAGCCATCTGAACGCCATGTCTCCAGAACCGCAAGGGATCAAGGTTTGAAGAGCCTTGTCTCGCCGAGTTTGGATAGACGCGAAAAAAGTGATTTTGGTTATGTCGGTGAAGTTCGGTGGGTAATGCAAAAATAAGGTCCTGTGCCTTGCCTTCGCGTACAGAGAAGAGATGAGCAGGTGACTTTGCAAGAGGAGTGTCGAAGCTTTCAAATCGCATGTAAACCTGGAGGTCAGCCAGCGGCTGTATAATGGAGATCCGGCTTGGGTCATGGTGGTTTTCGTCTTGCAGAGCGTCGTCAGATTTAACGGAACTTGTAAGTGTTGAGACGCTAACAAGTATTCGACCTTGAAGATCTTCCAATCTTGGTAGCCGAAAACGCGGATCGCAGCCCTCGAGTGGCTGATCAACCAAACTATCGCGCCACTCTTCCTTCATGATTTTGACCATCATCTCTTGCTGGTCAGGGTCTGCAGGAACAGTAAGATTAATGATCACGGGTAGATCAGTAGTGACAAAGGCAATATTTCTGATTCCTTGACAAGCTTCCCTGAAACCGCACGGTTTCATAAGAGTAGAGCCATCCGCGACGATTGGTTCGGAAGGGGAACTCAAGTGATCTGATTGGAATACTGCGGTCTTAGGAGCCACAGGTTTTGATACATCACCTGCTCTGTTAAGGCCGAAGAGCCGGCTAAGTGTCTTCGTGGCCTGTCCGGGTCTAGCCTCGCGCGGTTGTTTTTCTGCATGGTCTCGTTCCTCTGTATCTAGAAGATCTATGCAATTCCAGACAATCAAATCAATTGATCGATATCCGAAATAAAGCATCTGTTCATTAGTTAATCGTCTCTTGATCTTGGTGGACTTGTTAGACTAACGCCTTGTATTGCATCATAAGCACTGAGAGATCCAGGTATTGTAAAGACGCGAGCTAGACAGCTGGTGTTGATGAAATAGTTTGATATGGGTTTTGTGAGGTCCTTTGGAGGCAGTGATTTGAGTGGTTTCAGGTAAAATCCAACCATGACTTGTAGAAAGCTATCCAGATCAGATACAGGCGGATGAGTTGATAGAGGGTCCTCCTTTTGGACATCTCTGATGAAACTTGCAAACATAGACTGTGTTTTCGTGGGAGAGTCTAGCCGCCTGTAGTAAATATTGGTCAGGATCTTCCTGGCCATCTGGTTCATTACGGCTTTCTGCTTGAGCTCTGGAAATTGAACCAAGTTCTCAGTGGGGTCCTGGCCAAACCGGGCTTCAATATCATCGGCCTTCTTGCGGGAGAAGAGGCGGTTAGTAAATCTTCGAAAGCCGGAGCTAGACTCCCGAGCACTTGGTTTGGGGACTGTGGCATCGCTAGAAGGCCCGCTTTCCTCGCCGTATCCATCAACACGACCTCTCATAGCGAGAGCGGACCTCTTCTGAGTCTCGTGAGGACCTGAAACCTCAGAACCACTTTCAGGTTCAATCTGTTGACCACTCTTAGTATTATGACACGGGGAAAATAGCAGTAGTCAACTCACAATCTCAACGAATTCGCTTTGACATTTAGGACACTCCAGTCCATCTTCATCTCGATACCATTTAGCAGAGCAGCTATGGCAAAGGACCAGATCACGAGCCTGCTTCATCGATTCAAGAGTTTCTTGTGTAAGCTGCGAAATATCAGTCTCGGCCTCAGCAGACTCGTCACCATGCTCCTCAGCAAAACCGATATCAAGGCCAAGCTTATCCTGTCCCTCAGACCCGATCTGTTTTCTTATGATTGCCAATCTACCATAGTCGCAGGTTGATAGTTTCAATGTGGGATCAATGTCTTCCGTCTCATGTTCGTAAACCTCCAGCCATTGAGTGATAGCAACAGCCTTGCCACGTTCCGCGTTGAAAGACCCGACTTCACCGCCGATATCAACCTCTGAGGATCTAAGCCATGGAAGAGAACGGAGTGAGAAGTCGTGTACGTGCTCCAGGACGTGGTCTATCAGTTCTGGAGAATCGGGTTCACCGTTGACTTCACAGAGCGGACAACTGTCTATACCCATTCTTGTCTGTGCGGAAGATGATATAATCGATGACATCTCCTCCCCATTGTCTTGTGGATGGGCGTTATGAAGATGGTCCATCATTTCACTCATGGTCGAATAGACTGGCCCTTTATCACACAGAGGACATACCCAGACTGGGGGATGGTCTTGTCGAAAATGCTGTTCCAGCATCGACCTAGTGCTGTAATACGCATCTGGTGTAGGACAGCTATCAAATATGCAGGTATATGGGCGTATATCCTCAGCTAAGTGCTTTCTACGTATTGGACTATATATCAGACACAGTTGATCAACTGGAATATTGAAAGGGCACTCTCACCTCCATCTGTTGTTGTTCTTAGCCTCTGTTATGGGCAAAGTCTGACAGCAGCATGGACACTGAACAACCTTTTGCTCGATATCAGATACTCTCGGGCGTGGATATCGAGCAGAAGCAGTGATCTGGGTAATGACGGTCATTGGTGTAGACTCCGTGCTCTTGGAAATGGGTTCTCTGTACTCCAGTTTACTCTCGGGGACCGAAGCTGAGGTGACTGACATGGGTGCCGGCATTGGTATGCGCACTTGCTCAGTAGTATCAGAGATCAGAGGCACTGCAACCTCTCCTATATCCCTCGATGAACTGGGAACTGGGCTAGGAGTCTGTTGAACGGCTTCAGGGGCTGGCAACTCGAAACCAACGCTTCTTTTCTTCAAACCTAAAGAATGTAGTTGGGCCTGTATGAAGCGATTTCTCCGCTTCAAGTTGGCCGTAATAAGATGATTTTGAACTGGTGTCAGCGACTTGATCTCAGTTCGAAAGTCATCATCATTAAAGCACGGGCCAGGCCCAGGACGGAGCAGGATAATGGCTTCTAGGTGCTTCCTCAACTCGGCGTGTTCTTCCGGTTTGAAGAGACGATCTGCTTTGTGAAGCCGCGACCGACGCCCTGTCCTCCGAATAGCTAGGGACAGAGTGACGAGGCTTTCCAAGGCCGAGTCAATATCGAGCAAAACATCTTCAAGCGATCCATTGTCTTGAAGCAGATTCAAACAGTCCTCCAGCGACTGAAAGAGCATAACAAGGTTTCCTTTGACCAGTGAATGGTCAATCGGTCGCTCACTCAACCTCGCATCTAGTGAAGCTTTTGAAGGAGCTAGGGCGCCAATACCGTCGATCCAGAGATTAAAGTCTGCCAAGCGATACTCAAATCGCTCATCATGAGACGCATGCTGATTGGACGAATCGGGGTCGGGAGAGCGAAACGTCAAGCATAATTGAAAGGCTTCAAGACATTTGTTGGAAAGGTCCCGAGCAGTCAGACTCATGAGATCCATGATTTCGACACCCAAAATGTGCAGGGGCGCATCTTTTGCGGTCGATAAACAAAAAAGCAGAGGCACAAAAGAGGAGATGGTGAGGATGAGGCGGCCGCATGAGGGCGAACAGCAGAGGATTTGCTGTCGACTACCGTCACGTGAGCTCAGCAACAGGGGTACTCAGCCGCACGATCAAACAGATCATTGAACCTCCACTCAACATAGCCCAGCCTTACAGAGACCAAAACATGCGAGTGACGATATGGCGACTCAACGCTTCAGCGTATGCGAACTGGTCGCTGAAGTGGCCAAAGAAGTGTATGCTCTGGTGATGGAGTGCGGTATACGCCAGCGACAACGACTTGCGGGGGAAGTTGGAACGAGGCTGGGCCAAATTGCTCAAGAGTCATTTGCTGGTTATGAGCTTGACGATGCAGCTGAAGAAGCTGCCGCAGGCTTGTTGCATACTCTGCTTGAGATCTGCATGGTGGGTTGTTTGCCTCGGTTCTGAGACATTCACTGAGATATATAGTTTCCAACTGCAGCGGGGAGCCAGATCATCCCTGGTCAGGACTACACGCGTATAGTGACATTGGCAAGGCCAGATAATAGGTCGCGATTGAAGAAGTCTATATCCATGTCCTTCATCACCGACAAAACGCTCCCAGTCAAAGCCAAGGAGCAGTGCGACGCGTTTTTAGCCAAACTCAGCCAAGATGAGCCCAAGAAAAAAACCGGTCTTGACCATCTCACAACTGGCTCGACATTGCCAGAGCCAGATGATTATCCTCAGCATGTCAGCAGGAATCTCCTCGACGCTCTCCACCAGCACGCGTATTGTCAACACGCAGAAATGCCGCAGCAGAAGTCTTGGCTGAACAAATCCAAGAAACTAATTCCTCATCATCATGAACTAGCTCACCCGATCAGACTCTACCTCGACCCAACGCCACAAATACAGAAGAAGCATGCCCAATTCGAAGTTGTGATATCATCTGAGAATATGAGTTACTGGCAACATTTGTGGCTGGGTATACCCATGTGAGTCTAATTCCCGAAACGCAATTTGTATCTGACTCATAGACCAAGGCAAACGAAAGGTCGCCGTGGTGCTGTCAAGTTTGCAAACGTCTCCAGCGACGAAGAGGGAGATTGTGAAATTTCTACATTGAAACGGATCAACTCGGATTACTTCTGCCAAGTGTTGAAACATCAACTATTTGCGAAAGTCAATCTCAACTTCGTCAAGGGCATCGGTCTTGTATCATTACCACCGCCCGCTCCTCTTGAACGGTTTCTGTGCCCAGGCCAAGGACTTCCACTGTCTCTGGTGATCCAAAGCTACAAACTCACTGACAAAGACAAGATCCTCCTTGCTCATGCAATTGCACATTCCTTCTGGCAATTCTATGAATCAGACCTGATGAGAAACCGTTGGACAAGCGATGACATCTGGTTTATGCATGAAATGGACCACCAACAATCGCCCAAAGATCAGCTGGCATTGCGGGTCTATATGTCGCTTCACTTTGAGGACTTACAGAAGACTTCTGAAGACGAAGACAAGTCAATGCTGACCCACCCGCTTCCGCATATTCTCGCCTTGGGACTTATACTCCTGCAGATTGGACTGGCAAGGCCTTTCAGATCAATGATGCACCTACCGCAAACATCTCGACTGAACAGAGACCATGGAGCCGCTAGACAGCTATTGGGTGAACTAGAAAGGGCCCAATGGGCGCGATCAACGCACCGGGATATATTTGCAAGAGCTGTGGCGAATTGCCTGGATCCCAGAACATTCAACCCTCCCACCACGAAACCCAAGATAACAAAGCGGTCACCAACAGTTGGCCCTACCATTAACACTGGTGAAGATGGCACAAGGCGGAAAGTCTATACTGAAATCGTTGAACCACTGTCGAAGCTCGTCAATATTGCCTTCAAAACCGACGCGAAATACGTATCCTACTTGGCAAGATGCAAAGAGGTCCAGAACCACAACAAGCTCCACTCTCAAGTGGCCTCCTTTCACACGGGCAAGACGGTCGTTCCTGAAGAATGGCTCGACAACTTGAAACATATCAGCCTGCATATCATGAATTTGCGGGACGAAAGGCCAGACCACGAGTTCAAGCCCGTCAAGATAGCGGTTTTAGATACAGGATGCGACGAAGAATTGCCATTTTACAAGATACCAAGAAGGAAGAAATCTATAAAGGCGTGGAAGGACTTCACAAGGGATAAGATCGAAGTCAATGGTGAACCAAGCTCGATGGAAGATGAATATGGGCATGGTAGCCTGATGACCCGGTTGATCATGGAAGCTGCTCCGCTGGCTCATATTTACGTGGCCCGAGTTGCAGAGAATACTGAGGAGCTCGAGTTCAGCAGTGATCAAATAGCACAGGTGAGAGAAATTCGCTGTTGGGTAGTAGTACAGAAACTGATCCGTTGGCAGGCAATTCGGTGGGCCGGGCTTGAAGCAGAGGCGGACATCATCTCCATGTCCTTCGGCTTCCCACATGACGAGGATGTCATCTCTGCAGCTATAGAAGACGTTGAGCGCAATCGCGACATCACATTACTATCCAGCGCAGGAAACAACGCGGCTTATCAAAGAGAGGCCTTCCCCGCAAGACACAGATCAGTCATCTCGATAAGGGCAACAGACTGCCAGGGTACCTTCAATGCCAGCAACCCGCCAATAATTGACCGAAATAGTATTGCCCTCGGCACCTTCGGGGATAACTTACCAACACGTCTCAACGACGAGATCGCAAAACGCTTTGGTGCACATATCTGTCACCCTGGGTCGTCGATAGCGACAGCGGTGGCTGCAGGTATAGCGGCGTCGACAATAGCTTACGCAGAGGTTCTCTCGGCGGTTCTTCCTATACCTACAGAACAAAGCCCAGTAAAGTGTCTGAAGAGAACTGAGGGCATGAGAAGATTGTTGGAGAAGATGGCACCAGACCAGACAGGGAATACTAGGTTTATTAATCCGATATGGTTTTGGAGTGAAAAGGCAGATGCTTGGAGGGCATGGGCTGCTATGTATGATGCAGTATCACCATTCATGTACCGATAAGAGCATAAAAAGAAATATCGGTATTTATTGACTATTTGAGAATCGTGGTCGGGAGGAACAAGCGTAACCTATGCCTTCACCCACAAACAGTATTCCTCACCTCCAAGATCTTCCATCTCATACTTAGGTGCATCCTCCTCCTCCCTATCAGCCTTCAGCACATGAGCATCGACATCAACAACTTCAAAGGGCTCAGGTTCAGGAACGGGTCTGCCATGCATGAATGTCTTTTTGTTCGAAAACATCTCCGAGCCGATGGTCCCGCTACCACGAACGCGTATGGCATGAAGACGGTAGGCAAAGATGATGCCTGGTGCAGTCTCATAAGAATCAGTCTTCGAAGTCTCCTTTCCGCCTGAAATGCCTGCGCCGACTTCGACAGGCACGGGACCTGTTGGGCCTGAAGCGGAAAGTGAGGTATTATGACCAACGCCCTTCTCTTTCGTCACCGTAAAGGAAGAAGTGGCAACTCTGAGTCCAGATATGAAATAAACGGTTCGTTTTCCAACAAAGGCAGAGTGCATATGCTCCTTGACAGCCTCCGTGTTGACGATGCTCTGCAAGAACTCCTTGGTAAACGGCGCTGCCAGAGATCGGACTTCATGGTCGACGGTTCCATACTCAAGAGCATTGCGCCGACTAGTCTCGTAGCCGATGGAAGCAGAGGCAAGCTCTACAAACTTGGCAAAGAGGTTAACCCCAGCTGTTCGTGTGACATCATTCGAGTGAGAATGGTTTGTCTCGATCAGAGTCTGCACTTCGGGAAGCGTGATTGCGTCGGTGCGGGGTGATGCAAGGGTCTGGGTCGGACGACTGGGATGGGGGATGACAGCGCCAAGCTGGAGGGGTCCGTCGGGGGTGAAGGTGAAGTCAGGGGCGAGGAACCAGGACTTCATGATGAGTAGGTTGTTGTTTTTAGCTTAGAATATTCAGTTAACTAGTGAGCTCAAAACGTGAGAAGGCATTGCTGATGAGCCACTTGGGCTGCAAGCTGAAAAGACCCCGCATACAATTTGAGGAAAAACCATTGGCTAACAATTAACTAAATAGTTCTCATCTTAACATTCAGCCTCGGCGTATCAGTACTTGTCAATGAACACCCCACATTACTGTCGTATCAAGAGTCCCCTTAAGTCTCCCTAAATCCGGTTGACAGTTCTATACGGGATTTCAGATGAACTCACGCTTTGATGTCTTGGCCATGACAATTGCATAAAGTTACCCTATGGTCTGTGTCTCCTGGCTAGTCCCAATCTAGCGTGGTATCCCTCGTGACCCCCCTGTTATGGATCTCAATCACTATAAAAAGATTTCAACATGGGTTAAAGAAGCCACTAAGAGTTTCAGCGTGATGCATTTGGTGGAAAATCCGCCCGAGGCCCCAGAGTTCTAATTCTTAGCGACAGCTGAATTCGCTCTTGGCTTCTAGAAGGAGGAGATGACCGAGGACGCTGAAGTTCGTATTAATGGATTCTTGTAACCGGCTCAGCGGTCTTGGCTCCACTTCCTCGATTACCTCTTTTCCTAGTGGACGGCTTCTCCCGTATGCCGGTATTTTGAGATGCCGCTAGACGGTAGCTCCGGAAAGGAGAGTTACCCATGATATACCGGCACAGGGGACAGGCGTATCTCAGTACTATTTAAGTTCTTGGTCGGTCCTCTAGGAACTTCAATCTACCAGCCAGGCTTGTCCTTCGTTACTTTTTGACCTCAATCAGTCATTCGTTCACCACATTCGCTCTAACAAAATGCTCGCTCACTCGTTCCTCGCCAGCCTGGCCCTTGCAGCCCTGTCAATCGCCAGCCCCGTAGCCCGCGCAGAAGGCTCATGCTCCGACCCCGTCGTTCGCAAAGAATGGCGCGAACTCACCAGCGCCGAAAAGACAGAATATCTCCGCGCTGCAGTCTGCCTCCGTAACCTCCCCAAGAAGGCATATAAAGATGTCGCCGATGTCACAACACGTATGGACGATCTAGTCTACACCCATTTTAGCCTCAATACGGAAATCCACTTTGTCGCGAACTTCCTCCCCTGGCATCGCTGGTATGTCCAGCTTCACGAGGATATGCTTCGTGATGAGTGCGATTACAAGGGTGTTCAGCCATACTGGGACTGGACGATTGACGCTGACAAGAACGATGTTGTCAACTCGCCTGTTTTCGACCCCAAGACTGGCTTCGGAGGTGACGGGAAGCTCACTGGTAGTGATGTTCCTGGCTTCAGGCGCTGTGTCGTCGATGGACCTTTCGCCAACACGAATCTTACTCTGGCTATGGGATGGCCTGACATGAACACCCCTGAGAACCGTCTTCACTGCTTCACTCGCGAGTTCAACGGCGGTCTTGGCAAGGATGAGGATGGTAACCAGATCCTTGGTGATATGCAGGCTACTGCCTACAACTCTCGGGTTATGAATACCATCTATAGCTTCGACAGCTATCACTCCATGTCCGATATGCTCGAAGGCCTGCCTCATGCTCAGAGTACGTCATCTCCACGCCCATTCTATTCGAAGATATTAACATGTCAATAGTTCACAGCATCATCTTCGGTGATATGGGTCCCGCTACTTCGCCTAACGAGCCTCTCTTCTTCCTTCACCACGCCAACGTCGACCGTGTCTGGGCCAAGGTAAGAAGATTCTCCACGCCTCTTGAATCTTCATGGTTACTAAAATCTCTCTAGTGGCAAGGTCGCAACGCCACTCGCCTGGCTGACTACACTGGCTTCAACGACCCCAACAAGTGGAACACTGCCGACATTAACGATAAGATGCCTATCATGCGCCTGGCTGATGAGGAGCCTGTTGTGAAGGACTACATGGATACTCGCGCTGGCCCTCTGTGCTATACCTACTCATCAATGTAAAACTTAATTAGTAGCAATATTTAATACCATATGAGAATAAACATAGAATTTAGCGATGCTTGGTTTAATAGTTGTACACGCAGCAGTAGTTGTTAATCATCTGATAGTAGTAATCCCTAAGACTCGACTTCCTATATGCCATGCCAAGGCATAATCAAGTGACGTTGACCTTCTCAGATGCCCTTAAAAACCTCCGCATTCACCACCGGGGTCGCAACGAGAGGGAGCATGGTGACCAGTCCAAGGGCATCGAGAGTTAGTGCCACTTCCTCCAAGAACCGGATTGACGATGCACTTTGACCCGGACAATGTTCCATGACCGCCATATTCGTCTGCACACCCGCAGCCGTTAAGGCCACCACTAGGGCAGCTGGAATCACAAAACCATCCGTTGTCTTGGATCTGTTAGCAATGCTATAACTGGGAATGGAAGATAACTCACAGTTGCATTCAATCCATCCCTCGCCGCAGTATCGTGCAGCAACAGGCTCCATGGCCATCATGAATGTAGCGACTATGGCTGCGATCTTCATTGTAGAATAAAGAGTTGTTAAATATAACCAAGAGGCTTAGGAGGGAGTAAGTGTGTGTGTATAGAAGTGGTGAATGGTTGATGAGGCAATAGTTACAAGCTGGTGAGTTGTATGTGCCTTTATATATAGCTGAATTCCAAGTATACCTCATTTAAGTACATACCAGTCTGCTAACTGTCAGCATATAGAATAAGGTTTTCCTATCAACACGTTCATAACTGGGATGATTTGTCGACTGACTCGTGACGCTGTATTCTACTCGTCCCGGCTGATATACCCTTGAATGTATCCAGAAACTTTGAATCCACTTTCAGTGCAATGATGTTATCCTGTACTGAATTTTATCGCATGTTTATGGGTATAATGATGCCGTTTAGCCCTTTAAATAATGAGCGTTTTCCTAAGAATGGCGGATATATAAAGGACTAGTAATAATAAATGATAAATAAATTAAATATAGTTTTTAATAAGTACAAGTTAGAGAATACTTTATCCTGCATAGTACATATAAAAGACCTTATTTAATTCCCGTCTTCTGTAAGTATAAGTAATAAGAGTCACGATCTTAACCAAGCTAAGTAAATATATTTTTGAGCTTGCAAGTCAGCCTTAAAAGGTACATCTAAGCATTACTCGAGGTCTGATACAATTTAAACATTCGCTCTCCTTCAACAGGCAAAGCTTCAAAATTGAGCAATATTAGCCTATGGTTAAATATCATATTAATGATATGCTGGATTGAGTTTGTCGCTAGTCCCTGTACGTCAAACCGGAAACTAAAACTCCCACCAGTGATACTCACATAAATGGGAACTAAATTTCCGAATACAACATCGGCAGTTGATAATCGTGTTTAGAGCATCCACACTCCGTAGCTCAACGCACGACATGCTGATGTTTTATTACCACGTTGGGGACAGCCTTATCGTCGTAGCCCACTTGGAATATACGAAACATTCAATCAACATCAATCTCAGCTAGTCTGCCAAGGAGCGGTCAGCACGCGGAGCCGGTTAACCGGCAGAGATTGAAGTATTGTAATTACGGTACACGAGACGCAACCAGAGGCCAGTCTTTCGAGTTTGACTACCTATCATAAGCTAGCAAGCTCAGCAAGACTTGGTCACACTTGATCCTTGACAAATCTCTTATTTCTCCGCGTCAAATATAACCTTTTGAACTTTCATCGCGTCGAACAGCTCGTAGCCCTCAAGAGCATTGCTTAGCGGCATTACCGTCGCGGTCATAAAGCTAGACACGTTAGCTAAGTCACTTTAAGATGCTTAGCCACTTACTCCAGGAGATGTTGCTTTTTAGCTAGCAGCTTCAAAGAATCCTCGAATATGCCTAAGGATAATCGTCAGACAGCGACTCCAACTGCTCGCGACGTGGACTTACTTCGAACTGGACATCTGCCCATCTTGATAGTCAGGTTCTTCCCGTAAGCCTGGTTCCCAGTCCAAGGGATCTCTCCATTATGGACACCGACACTAGAGATGATGCCCCAGGGTCGAAGGAGCTTGAAGCCCATGTCCAGAGCCGAGCTATGTCCAACAACCTCAATGATCACATCAGCGCCACGACCGTCACTCAGCTCCTTGACTCTCTTTTCCAGATCATCTTTCTGCGTGAGGTAATTCCATGGTTCAGCTCCAAGGCTCTTAGCAAGCGACAGTCTGGACTCGATACCGTCAACCGCTAGAATGGCTTTGGGCTTATACTCCAACGCGGCAATCAGCGCACAGATACCCACTGGCCCGCAGCCGATCAGAACAACAATGCTATCCTCCACTTGCTCCTTACTCAGGTCCTTCAGACCATTAGATGCAGCGTAGCAGCCAGTTGGAAAGATATCCGCCATCAAGCAGAGCTTCAAGTCGTCAATCTCCTCGGGAGCTTTCACAACCGTGCTCTCAGCATAAGGGATTCTCACATATTCAGCCTGCGCTCCATCAAGAGGAACGGTACCAAAGAGAAGACTCTTGTCGCATCGTGACGAGAACCCGTGCTTGCAAAAGAAACACTCTCCACAGCTGACGGTAAAGGGACTGACGATGGCGTCGCCAGGTTGAAGCTTGGTGATAGCAGAGCCAACTTCATCGACAATGCCCGTGAATTCATGGCCCATGATGAAGCCGGTCCCGGAAGGTTGATGCCCACGGAAGACATGAAGCTCACTGTGAGACGTAATCAGCAGATGGAGACGTGCGATATTCATGAAATCTGGTCCAACCTTCCACATAATGCTGTGTATTTGACCTTCACGATAATATCTGTTGGATCTTGAATGGTGGGCTTCGGCCGATCTTCGAGGGCAACCTGCTTGACCCCTTTGAAGACGACGGACTTCATGGTAATTGAAAATGGGATGGAAGGGCTCAACAGTCGATAAGATAGTATATCTTAAGGTAATGATGATTCAAAGAAATATTTCCATAGTTTTTAGGACATTTTCGGGTAGATCAGATCATATCTGCGTAGGCACGAGATATCTACCCCGCTGCCAACCCCGTCGGCCGAGGTTCCCGGCTTTCCGTTTATGGACCGGCAACCGCTACATGCTGTCATAAGCTTATGTTTTAGTGACTTCATAAAATGTGTTGGAATGCAAATCGCAAATAATACAAGAGACTTGGATTAATCAAGATACAAAAAGAAGATATCTACATCAACTATAGTCGCTGTCAACTTCTACAGGTTTCTCGTTTCTGGATCATAGCATCCTGGTCTCCACGATGCCGAATCAAGCTATAAAATCCCATCTCGCGACCTGTCGACTTCGCCCAGACTTTCACGTATCTATCTGTCATACCAGATCCTTTGCCGCACTGCTGTATCAGTTCCTCCGTTTCTTGCGATAGAACCTGCGATGTGCTCTGCCATGGCTCTCCCAACATCGAAGATTCCGTATGCAGTGCGAATGAAATGACGGTGACTGCAAGCGTGATGAAATGGAGGAACAATATCAGTAAGACAGCGATGAGCCCTGTCCACCGGTAAGGAAGCTGCATCGCCACAGCGCTGACCGTATTGGCTTGCTCGATGATATCGTAGTTCGGCTGCCAATAGTAAAAGTACATTTGGTAGATCCGATAGGTAAGCTCTGAGAGCGCTATTGCTGGATTATTTGTTTTTTGTAGTACCTCCTGGAAGAAATCGGTGTGGTCTGGGTGTATGAACCAAGTCCTTGGTAATCGGGGTGTATGATCACCGACGCCAGATATCCTTAGGGTCCAACCACTCAGCTCGATGCTATCGAGGACATCTGCAAAGCCATATGGATCGTAACGAACACCCTGCTCATACTCTTGGGCATGGTACTTTGTCGGGTTCTGGTAGTCATATAAATGCAGATCCCCAACATCCTTCGAACGGTATGGGCCAAAGCTACCATCTGCCTGCTGCAAGCGACCTGGTGTAACGTTATCTGCACGCTCCCCATAACCAGACTCCAAAGGGACAGCCTGTCCTATGATGGTCACGTTATACATAACTTCCGGGATCTGCAGGGTGAAACAGACAGTCGCTTCAAACACCTCAAAGCCACTACCGTTAACTGCCTTTGTCCAGGAGCCGTTTTTCTTTTCTGTGAGGTTTGCGAACTGTGCAAGGTATTCCTCTAGATATTCTTCATATGACTTGTCGTCCTTTGTATCATTACCAACACGTCTCTCATGCAGAGGTTTGTTCAAAGGTTCTTTCGAAGTGACAAGAAGTCTTGGATAGAAATCGTAAATCTTCTGATATGGCGAAGTCTGAGGAATGACTCTACACATGGTTATTGGCCATTGCGATGATCCAGTGTCCCAGTCGTTGATGAGTTTACATTCGGCTGTCATCGGAAGGTACTTTTCCTCTTTCATGTCACGTATGTTGTCGATGTATGCCTGAAACTCCGCTCTAAGTATTAGCTCTGGCGACGAGAGATTGCTGACCGGATAGTAGTCGATTTTGAAAGATTTAAAGGTCGGTCCGACACAAGCAGTTCGGGAGTTCGTGACCATGGCCGCCCCTCGATAGAACTCCAGCGACGATCTATCATCTGCTTCATAAAACGGTATTGTTGCTCGATAGATGTCCCCGGTATCGATTATATCCTTGGATGATATGGATTTTCCTGGCTTTGCTCTGGCGAACCTCCAGTGAGCCAACGGATGTGAGTGCCAGAATGAAATGCCCTTAAAATCGCGGCTTTGCACTTTGCTGTTGAACGCCATCGGAATATTTCTGGTCGCATTTAAGCCAGAAATTTTATAAATTGCGAAATCGGACAGAAGAATTGTAGATGTGAAAGTGGAAACCAGAGTAATGGCGAAGGTCATGCAGAGAGCTAAGCAACAGAGAATACCGAACGGCTTGTTGGCGCGGTACTGCTTTATGACACTAGGAAGGATAGCTGAAGGGCCTGAGCTTGAACTTCTGTGAACTGACAACAGAGCAATATCGCGAAATCTGACCCCACAAGTCTCAAGTATGATCGCAGCCATTGCGGCAGCCATGATGCCGGTTTGAAAGCTTAATGAAACGCGAAGGGCAGCTGAGCATAAGGTGACCATAGAAATCGACCATTCTTTGAAGATGATGCTGTTCCATAACCGCGGGCGTTGTTGATGACGCCTGGCCTTGTCGGCTCCAGCCCAGAGAAAGATAAGAAATGAGCAAGAGATCAGAATGCAAACTGTACCGGCAATCAGAAAACTCAGCCCCATATACCCCAGTCTTCTCCACCATCGTAGACCTTGGGAACGAGACTTTGGATCGATGCAAGCTACAGGAGGGTTCAAGTCCGTGTCAGTATTGACAACACTGGACTTAGGTCCTGTCGAGCTGTTCACACTTTCCAGAGCTTCGTATAGAGTTTCGGCATCATTAATAGAGACAGAGTGGCCTGGTTCAGAAAGTGGTGTTCCAGGAGGCGAAACACCAGCACTATCACGAACTGCTTCATATCGAGACATTGGTTGGTTCGGAAGAGAGAACACTAAAGAACAAAGATGATCGAAAGGACAAGTGGCGGCTTTATGTAACCTACTGGATTTCCCCAAGAGCTGATCTGACACTGCAGGCCAATGGCAAGCTGTGCTCAGCTCTGATATGCCAATTTTCGCCCCCGCTGCTGACGGCATGATACATAACTGTAATGGCTGCTCAGCAAGGCCAACCAGCAGCCGCAAGGTCTTGGCAATCAGGCTCTGGGTAATTGTTTTTAACACGAGGTCGGGGCATTTGACGAATGATAACGGAATTGTGACACTCCCATGTAACGGCAAGGCATTCTTGTAATCATCAAGGCTTACGTATTCAATAACAATCGGGATATCTTTAGTCTTTACGTTTTCGACGTTTTGCGATGATTCTTTATAATAACGAGTTTCTCTTCTTGGTGATTACTACAAAACCACAAGTTGTACTTTAGGAGGTAGTATTAGATAATGCAAATACAGGTAATACTAACCAGATGTTTCCATTCATAGTAGCAGATCAAGAAGTTAATATAAAACGCCGTATAGTCATACTCTAAAGTATTAGCTTTTATAATATTTATGTTTGCATTAGTTGTGTTATTCGACGTCACAATTCCCGCTATCTCCGATGCTCTGCCGATTCCCGATCTTAACTCCGTCTTCTAAGCATCATTACTACACATGAGCTATTAACGTATAACGACCTAGCGCCATACTTGCAGATATATAAATTCAACAAATACAGCAATTAGGCCAACCAGAAGCCATATTCACTTCCGTCACGCTTCTCTGATTCATCATGTCGGCTCAGGATTCCTCTCTGCGCGAGACCAACTGGCCCACTCTGGCTAGTTATGTCTCTACCCACAACGACACTTACCCTTTCATCGATCCATCTAATGCCGACCTGTCAGGGAAGTCAGTTTTGATCACCGGTGCCTCCAAAGGGATCGGGAAGGCGACCGCGATTCGCTTCGCCATGGCAGGCTGCTCGAAAATCATCCTGGCTGCTCGTTCTGACATGGCCGAGGTCGAAGCGGCTGTCAAAGATGCCGCCAAGAAGGCAAATCGGCCTCAACCTCTCGTTCATTCTATCAAACTGGATATTACGTCAGAGGAGTCTATAAAAGCCGCCGCAGAGACTACTAAGGAAATACTCGACGGCAGCCTAGACGTCTTGATCAACAATGCTGGCTGCATTGAGGAATGGAAGCCCATCATCGAGTCTGACCCGTCCGACTGGTGGTGGACTTGGGAGGTCACCATGAAAGGCACCTATCTCGTCTCCCGTTATTTCATCCCACTACTTCTCAAGTCATCAACAAAAACTATCATCAACACCAGTAGCGTCGGCGCTCAGATCATCGTTCCTGGGGCATCAGCGTACCAGACGAGCAAGTTCGCTCTCTGCCGTTTTACTGAGTTCATCGACAAGGAATATTACGAGCAGGGGTTAATCGCCATAACAATCCATCCAGGTGGGATCAAGACTGAGCTAGCTTTGAACATGCCCACAGCGATGCACTCCCACTTGAATGACACGGTGGAGCTGGCTGCTGACACAATGGTCTGGTTATCTCGTGAGAGGCGAGACTGGCTATCGGGCAGATTTATCACTGTAAACTGGGATATGGAGGAACTGGAAAATAAGAAGCAGGAAGTCCTTGAGGGAAATTTACTCAAGTTCCGTATGACGATATAATACAACACATCAGGACGTTTCTCTCAACACAGCTCAGGAGATTTAGTATGTTCATATTGGACATATTAAACGAGGCCAAACTTCGACCAATATAATAGTAACGGTCTTATATTTCTCTCCTCATTCCAGGACTTATGATAACCTTAATGCCATGCACTGATGGCCGCTATATGCATGAAAGGATCATCCTAAGACAACACAGTTCTTGAGGTCAAGTTTTGCGTCTTCTGGAAGTCTTCAATCCCAGGTAATGCATGATTGTTACGATACCGCCTCCAACTGTGATGATGAGTGTTGCGACGAAGCTATAGGAACCCTGTTTTAACAGCGATAGCGCGATTTGAGAAAGGTTCAACAGGACAGCTAATGTTGAACCTCGACTTGCTTCTCTTGAACAAAGAATCGGGTTGGTATCCTTGTCAGGAGGAAACAAAGGCCATCTCTGAACGCAATTGATCTCCGAATTTTCTGTGATCAAACGCCACAGGAGATTCGTACCATGAGCTGGCAAATCCAGCTCCCTGACCCAAAAGTCACTATAAAACCTGGAGTTGGGAAACCCAGGTACGTGTTTTCGCTCCCATATCAGGTCTTCTAGAGCATTGCTTGGATGGCAATCCCACGGGCGATCGACAAGAAGACAACGCATCATGGCAAAGCCGATAGAGAAACGATCGGAGTTTCCCATGCCGAATAGACTGAAGAGGCTGATGATAAGGGCTGACTTGGGAACAGTAGTACCCGGGAACCATTCCTCGTCAAGTTGGCAGCCTACGACGAGGTCGACATCGTCGGGATGTGTGTAGAGCTTCTTTAAGTCATGAATGACTTGAGGATCAGTCGAAAACTTATCCCAAGTGTCACGGATGGGGACAACAACTTCTGGATCCTGAGCGTTGTATTCGCGGAAATACTGATTGAATGTTGGCAACCCTTGTTCTCGTTCATGCACAATACTCGAGACGACAATGTCGAAGGGACGGCCACGGTAGAGTCCAGCGCTTCTGAAATTCTCGTCTACTCCAGACTTGAAGTTGGGAATGTGCGACGAAAGAGCCCCAGCAAGAATCCTTTCCAGCCCGACGTTGAGAAACCCGCTACTATTGAAGCTCGTCTCAAACAGGTTCTGCTCCCATAGCGTTTTGTTGTTCTGATCCTTTATTGGGAAGTTCGGGATAATGAACTCATGAAAGCGATAGACAACAGCCATTTCTGCAGAGACCGTCATTGGCTTTCCACCTTTCGTGACAAGCGGCCAAGGATACGTGTTGGCAGGGTTTATCTCCAGCGCATTCTCACCAAACATCTGGCGGTAAAGAGGAAATCCGTCATCTCTTGGCCATGGCATCTCCTCCGTCCAATAGGCCATCTGATATGCGTTTGCAATCAGTGCATGTTTTGCGGACATGACGAGCCGCACGGTCTGATAGAGCTGCTCATCGTCCCAGCCCGGCCTCTGCTTCTTGAGAATGCCGCAGAGCCTGTTATGCTCCCGAAGTAGTAATGTATGAATACCAAGAAGCAGCCAGTCTTCGTTGGTACGGGGATCACCTCCGGCAAACAGCTCCTCCGGCTTGACGCCAGGACGCGTGTTGGTCGGCACGCCCAAGGTGTTGAAGGGAAGGTAAGAGGCTCTAGCTTTTGTGCCACGCGGCTGGACCTCTTGTGTGAGAAGCTTGCCATCGATTTTTGATCTCAGTCGGTGTGCTACATTGGAATTACTGCCATACAACGATGATATGTCGAGCCACGTTGTTGCCATATTCATGTTTTCACGAGGGTTGCTTTTTGAGGTGCCCGTTCCGGGCATGGCGGCTGTTCTTGGCACCCCGAGTGTGGTGTTGAGGGTAAATATCTCTTCATCGTCTGGCATAGGGACTTCAATAAACTCATCAATAGAGTCTTGACTATATGTAACGTCATGCATGATGAACTAGATAAGTCAGAACCAAGAATCGATACGTAACGGATGAAACACCCTCACCTCGATAAGCCCTAGAAGGAGAGGCGTATGGTCATAGTAAATCTTCTTTTTTCTCTTGAAGAATGCATTGCTAACGGCTCGTGGGTTTGGACCTTGCCGTGGCTTGGATATACCATCGGCATACGTGTATTGTTGATAATCGCGTGGTCTGGCCGACCCAACTGAGCCTTCCCCCGATTCACCTTTCTTTAGCCAATTGCAGTGCCCTTCGTATGTTCGAAACCACCAATTTGATTTATTGCGGAGGCAATCCTGTTCTAATTCATAGTTCAGGCTTCTGAATAGCAGGCTTGCCTCAACCATTGGATCATTGCCAGGGCCTTGGTTTGGGACTTGCGGGCCAATAACAGGCTGTTGTGGCGTGGCAATCCGGCTGGATAGACTCTCGATTGATGTAGCATTGTCCGAGATGGTACTGTTTTCAAAAACTTCTTGCAATTCGTAATTGTCATTTTTGTTTACGAGACTCCCGAGCCATTCAGCGAAACCGTTTATGGGCTCATTGAACGACTCTGGAGATGGGTGACGCGACGGACTTGTGACGAAGCCAGCATCATGGTAGCCATAGTAGCGACTGTATGGCCAAATTTCACCGCTCGCAATAGTTGTGGCCCTAACAAGAATTACCAGGAAGTGATGTCGCATTCTGTTGCAATGTTACACTTGCCAGACGAGGGCGTGATTGGGATAAGATGAGGGGTAGGTTCCATACCCTGTAGTGGGAAGCTAGAGTTGAGTTAAGGCACTAACAGCGCTACTTCGGCTTAAGTGAAGTATTTACCCAATGACTAAGTTGCCAAGATAGCAAACCAGGTTGGTTGGTTTGTTCGGCAATGGTTATGCAGTCACTGCAGTGCCTCGACCATAGGTTGATTATGCTCCATTCCATTGTACGTAATTTGAGCTCGGGCTGTGACTCTTCGCCGGACGATAGATTTCCTTCATTGGCCGTAACCTGCTTGCTTCAACTCCACTTGCATGGGCTCGCATACCCACCGAAGATCATAAATAAGTACCAACTACGAGCTTATGGTGGCTGTATTCTCATCCATTAATTATCGTGTTCTTCGTTTAGAACCTCTTTTTGCCACAATGACTACCACTCTTCTCTCAGAATCGAAATCGCCTTATTGGAGATTTGTTGACGACCCAAATGCTGAGCACGAAAAAGAGGGTTATGGCGGCCTCCGTGCGATTCCCACGACAATGATTGACAAGGATGGTTCGATTTTATACGAGACGGTAACTTTTGACCTCCTGTACACAATTATCTCGGAAAATGATACTCAGGCTCTTCGACAATACCTCGACAATGCACCTTGGGCCGTATCACTAGAGCCTATCGATTACAATGAGTTCTGGACCATTCCAAAGCCTGATCCGTCATCAGAATATGACGGTTCGGATGGTGGCTTACACGAGAATTACTTCCTCTATGCGGCTCGATGGGGAGGTCTTGGGGTGCTCCAAATGCTCCTGGACCACTGCACAAAGGATAAAGATGCATCTATACAAATCAGATTCAAGTCCGAAAGATTTGAGTTATTGAACGAGGCTGCAGAATGGAACCAGCTCGAAATAGTCCGATTTCTACTCGATAACCAACCACGATACGCTAGTATCCATGAGCGGAATCCCAATGGCTATACTGCGATAGTGTCAGCTGCTTCTGGCTATCATCTTCCCTGGCATAGTTTCGTGCCAGAAAAACAAGATAGCCTTGCCCAAAGGGAATCAATCATGAACTTGCTCTTAGATCGAGGTGCCTGCGTGTCTGACATCGCTCTTCCACTATATGGTGACAAGAAACTACGCAATACAGTCTTGACTTTTGCTGCAAAGTGGGCAGGCTACAGACTGATCAAGAGACTTATCGACGGTGGTGCCGATGTCTCTGCCAAGGTAACAAGAACCCCAGGGGAAGTGTGTTTCTGGAATGGGCATGACTCAACTCTCGAGGTCAGCGCACTATATTTTGCCTGCACGTATGCAAACGTCGACGCTGTTAAGGCTTTCATAGATTGCCAAGGAGACGACATAATCTGGGGCCGAGACAGTCGTGGAAGCCTTCCCCTCCACTGGGTGACTCAAACTGAATTGCCGACAGAGATTGACAAGTATCCCCCCCAAGGGATAGTTCGAAACATCTTAGAAATCATTGGATTGCTCTTGGACCTGGACCCTATAACAATCAACGTCCAAGACAATGAGGGGAATACACCTTTACACTACGCCTCCCGGTCGTCAAGTCGACATCAGCAGTATTACACTCCTATCTTTCACCTCCTATGCGCGAGGGGTGCAAACGCCAGCATACGTAATAACGAAGGCCAAACGCCCCTACATACCTTATTCCGCCTCAATGATCGTTCTGGATACTATAAACACAAGACTCCCGTCGACAGTGCTATCATTTCCACCTTACTCGCCAACGGTGCAACCCCAAACGATACCGATACTATCGGGGATACGCCACTGCACATCGCAGCTGCAAACCTACAATGGGTTGATGCTGTATCTTTTCTTCTTGAGCAAGGCGCTGATCCTACTCAGCAAAATTCGAGACAGCAGACAGCTCTTCACCGAGCTGCTGGCGGTAGCTATATGGGACGCTACTTATTGGTCAAAGCGCCGGAAAGAATTAGAGTACAAGACGATATGTTAAGAAGGCTAGTCGCGGGTGGAGGAGTGGAGTTGATGGATTTGGAGGATGAGGGTGGAATGAATCCAAGAGAGATATGCCGTAAAACGAGGGAGGAATGGAAAGAGCGTGATGGCCCCCCAAGGCTGAATGGAACTGGGAGGGGTCGAGGAAGAACACGTGGGTTGCATAAGATTTGACTCATGGAAATAGACTAGACTTAGCGTTGAGTATCGCATTGCTCCTGGGGCATCTTGTGTCCGACAAGAGGCATATGCGGCCCAGTTTTGGGCGCCTAAAATGCTGTACACAGATAAACAATTTCTAGAATGCCGCATACGGTGATGGCTATGCCAATGCTGGCAATGACCAAGGACTTCTGATTGGATAACGAAATGATAGTCTTAGGCTACAGATTAACAGACTTGATTTAATTAAACTCCATATGTGCTCGTGTTCTGTGGAATTAAAGACAGCAGTTAGAGATATCAGGCACATGCCTTTGTTAGTGGCAGCTTGCGGACAAACACTATTCCGTAAATCATTCATTGTTGTTATAACTTGTTGGTCCTCGGGAAAAGCCAACTTACCTTGCCATCTTTTAACAATACGACATTTACGTCCGACCTTGTAATGGTTTCCCTTCCTTACTTTTCAGTACATCTCGAACTTCCTTGTCTAAAAAAAATTAACTGGTGTAAATATAACTGTAATAATAAACCAAGGAACAGATAACAGATGGTAAGTAGCTAAATTACTTATTACTTGAGATTGCTTGGCAATGCGTAGGATTGTTGGTTATCGGGGAATCTATAGTCCGGGTCCATCTACCTGGTTATTATCCAAGCGAGAATTCCAATTAACCGTCACGACTTTGTTCTCGCGTCACGCACATCATCTCAGCCAATTCAAGGCCCTTCAAAGTCCCATTCTCAAGGTCACGTCGGTTCAATTAGTTGGCTATCACGGCCCAATATTCTCCAATATTTCAAAAGCCTTAACTCTGACCGGACGCCCCATCTAATCAAGCTCTGTCAAGATGGCTGGCATTATTAAAGACATGATATCTGAAGTTTGGGTCATCCTGCGCGGGACCAAGCTGGCACCAGGAAGGAGAAATAACCCCGAAAATTTCCACCACTACCGCAAATGGGGTTTTACCATCTACCGTACGTACTACGGTAAAGAGTCCGATAAGCATTGGCAAGCGCTTCTATACTCTTTGAGGCATCAGACTAAGCTGGCATTCGGAGCCTTCGAAGACGACGACGAAACAGACCAAGATGATATGCGAGTTGTTCAGGGATTATTTTACCTGGATGTCCATGAGGACCCCTCACTACTAGATGGACTTGATGTTCGAGGCCTTCGGGAATTCTGCAATGCTGAAAACCTCAAAGAGACCGAAGTTATACAGAGAGCCAACTCCAAGTACCGCGTGAGCACGAGGCCCCACGAGAGTCGAGCTATGGCAGATTATCTATTCGATTTTGTCTTGCTCGCTGATGAAGCTGTTTTAAAAGACATAGAAAAAGGCGAATTCATCGTCAAGGCCATCTCGTTGTCGTGGGATGGTTACTCGGGATGGGGATGGGTGAGGATCCCGACAGGCTATCTGTTGGAGTTGTGGACATTTCTGATGTGGAATAAACACCGGACCGAGCGTTGTCTTGGCTTCAACGGACCAGAAGAGGAACTGGCTGAGCATGTCTGGCCGGGGGATGTGGCACTGCTTAATACTGGCAGGTGTTCGGAAATTCGTCGATGCTGGCACTACAGTAACCAGGATGAACTTGCAGCTGAGGGATATTATCGCCATAAAGAATGTGGTGACCAGGAGGATGATATATCTGACTTTGGGAGTTCGGAGGGATCATCGCCCCTAAGAAAAATGCCAAGGTTAAAGTAAAGATTATATTAAGGGGAGAGATATATTAAATAAGATATATAATAAAAGAATTATCTATAAGCTTTATTAAATTAAATATGTTTTTTTATAAATTAAAAATTATATAAAATAATAATATTTAAATTATTTAATAATACTATTTACTTAAAATAATAATATTTAATATAACTTAAACTTTTTAATTAAAGCTATAGATATATAAATTTAACCTTTTAATACTTATAGTAAATAAAACTCAGTGACATACTGGCTTAATAATAGTTTAGACATTGCTACCCCTATTACTGTTTAATGTCAGATTGAAGGCCTCCTTGAGTTAAAAGCTTGATTAATATAAAGTAGCCACTTAAGGCACTTATTCCATAGTAAGGCTTAAGGGTTAGTGCAAGACAAGAGGAATTCTCTCTATATAAATAATAGTAATAGCTACTATTCTACTGCTGAGAAAAACTATATTAATTAAGCAGAATTTAATAACTGTAATTTCAAGATTGGTTACAAATTATCTTAGTCTCTGGCTGCAGTACTTGGTCTTTATTCGAGTTACATCCTGAGCGATAATTGCAGTACTAAGGGTATGGATTTGTTAGTGGCGGCTGCTAGGATGGCTTTCGGCGGGCCTTGTAATTAGTTGAATCTTACTGTGTGGTACTGTGTAATAATTTGAGCCTGGGCTGTGATCTGACTCTTTACCGGATGGCCAAGTCTACTGTATCTAATTGACTAAGTAGTCCTGCACACCTCCACCTACGCACAGCATTAAACTAAACCACTCTCCCTATAGATTTCACTACTCTAAAAGCCTGTTGGTGACTGTCACTGTCAGTCTTCCAGTTTGCATGATCAACCTATCGCTCAATGGCACGATTCGCAAGTCACGCTATCTAGAAGCCTTTTGTTCCCCAATGTTGAACACAGTGGATCACAGCGAGTATATTGTAAATGGTCTGTACTAAGAGTCTATGTTCTAAGTAAAATTGCCCATTGACTCCAAATATGATCTAACACTACAGTACATACAATGCTCTTACGGATCAGCATTTTGTACGTTGTTTACCCGTGCTCCATTAAGATTAAAGTTGAGATGAAGAGCTTGTACATCAGGGTTGTATCCTTGATCACCCCAGCTGCTCCCTGCTGGGGGCAGGTTTCCATTCGCGGCGATGGGCCAGATCCTCGCTAAGTTAGCTGAACTGAAAATGCCCGCCCTATGAAGGTCCTGGCCCTGTCAGATGTGGAATTAGTGACCGCCAACTGCAGGTAAATAGAACAGAAAGATACGTACAAACTGATTGATAAGATGAGCCAATCCTGTAGGCCGACCTCGAGTTTCCAAGTCCCTGATCTGAGAAGTATAGTCGCGGCCTAGATAAAACGCAGGACCTGGCTGTGAACCCCTGTTCGGCCACAGGCAGTTGAATGGTTCTCGTCGCTGGTTGTAGTTCATGAGAGCTCCTGTGTTATCTCTACCGTTGATATATGTGTTGGTGTATCTAAATTAGAACATATTAGCACTATACTATCCATTATGTATAAGGCATACTTACACCCACTCGGCTCGGTAATCAATTGGCCCCCTGTATTGTCGAGGACGATTTGGTCGGCGAACGCCCTGACTGTGATACATGCCGATGGACGCGACAGCGAGGTAGTAATCGCTCAGACCGCTCGGCTGC
This sequence comes from Fusarium miscanthi, assembly GCA_014898875.1. Lineage (NCBI taxonomy): Eukaryota > Fungi > Ascomycota > Sordariomycetes > Hypocreales > Nectriaceae > Fusarium > Fusarium miscanthi. Next base: position 118,668 of record JAAVUA010000294.1, read on the forward strand.
GTCCAGAAAGTGTTCGAATCTAATGGAATATGGAAATGAAATACAACCCATCGATCTACTGCATTCTGGTGACTGCGATCGCGGTACTGGTTTCGGTACGAGTGGGCTGGATCTTCCGTACCAGGAGAGGGTCCAATCCAGTAAGCTACCTCAAGAATGACTTGGCCGTTCGATGGGAGCCAGCGCAAATAATGCAAGCTCAGATGGCCCTGTTTAATGGCACGGAAAATAAATGCAGCGCTTGGTTGGGCGTCGTTGCCGGGGCGGCGGTCATCCCGATCTGTCATAACCGCGACGTTGATCGTCCGAGCTTCAAAATCTCGCTTGCGAGCTTCAGAGCCGGTGCTCGACGGAACCTCACACAGAGCTTCAGGAACAGTAGCTAGGTTCTCCAAACCTTCTTTCGACTCGGCGAGATTGCAGAGTGCCATTCTAGCGACAGCTTTGCCAGAGTACCTGGGTCTGCCATTCCAGTCAGTTTGATATAGCAGGTCTCGGTACGTGGTGAGGTTGGCAGCGGTATCGGCAAACCCAGCGTCCCTAATGTCCCTATTGTAAATTTCCGTCAAATCCAGTCGTGGGTTCTGAGACGTAACCCAAACCCCCATGATGGGGAGGAGCACATCTAAGACCGCTGAGTTGTCTGTAGCACGACCCAGGAGAAGGTTGCGTGCGCTTATCCCCTCGTCGGTACTTAACCCATCTTCGCTGCCGAAGTCAATCTCTTCACCAGGACATACAGGATCTCTGAGAAATCTTTTCAGCGCATAGTCAAACTCCTTCGCGTCCTTGTCCTGGTACTCTATAATGTCGCGCTCGTCCTTGTCGGATTCCTTGTCGCCAGCGCAGCAATATGCTTCGAAGCCGTAGTTACAGTCGTCAGTATGGGCAAGGTTGCCAGATGTACTCCATGACGTGCTGATATCCTGCGCAGCGATGCGAGTGGACCCATGGGGACAGGTATTGGTACAAGCCTGTTCATTGGGGAAGAGAACCTCATGGCCAACCCACTCGCAGTTCTTGAAAGCCTTGGGAGTTTCAGTACAGCAGTAGTTGTACTTCTTGCCTTCCTTGCAACTCCTTTGACCACCAAAGCCGCCTCGAGATCCCACAACGAAAGACGAGAAGCCCTTGGGGCACGTGGGATCGTTGTCGTCGTAACAATCTGCTGTCCATCCGCACTTGGACCAAGGCCCAGTGGAATCGGTAGCATCACAACAAGCGGTCTGCCACCCAGACTTCTTGCAACCTTTGTTATGAGTGCCGACTGCGATTTCGCCTGCGTTGCAGCCAACTGGACAATGTCCGTTGCCTTGATAGCCTCGCCATCGACACTTTGGTACTTTGGAAGACTTGGGGCAGCAAAGCGTCTGGACCTGATCCTGGCCGGGCAAGCATTCCGTCGCGTCCAACATAATCTGCGAGTCCTTGTCGCCGCGAGGAATCTCTGTATAGCCACTAGGGCACGTCTGACCGCAGTTGGTAAAGTAACAGAAGTCCTGAGACTCCTCCTTCTTATCAGGTAGCTTGACAGTAAGACCGCTACCAGAGTCAACGTTGACCTTAATACCAAGTGCTGCTGCTAGTCCGTTGGAGTAAGAATGCTTGTCGTCGTCATAGTCGACAGCCCAGACCAGCACACCACTCAGGCACTGAGACTTGAGAAAGTTAGCCTTGAGCTTCCAAGTATCCCTATCATCATACGAAACCCATTGGTCGTCGTTCCATTGGATTGTCTTGATGGCAGCGTCCTTGTACAGCTTGGGCCTAAGCTTCTTCTCACGAATTAGGTCTGAAATCTCACTGTTGAACAAGATTCCAGCTTCACCGCTACACCCAGCATCTCCAGCGGAAATGTATGGACAGCCGGGCTCAGAACAGGATGGGCTTGCCAGTGTAACAGATCGACCGTAGAATGCCAAGCCCAACACAACCTTCGAGGGAGAAACTTTGTTACGCCAGAGAAGATCTAGCGAACTCACAATCTCAGTCAAGTTGGTATGCGCTCCAACGAATGCACCCGTCCACTTATTACCGATATCCCATGCTCCATGAAGATCATAGCTCATAACATTGAACCAGTCTACAGATGGTTCAATGTTCTCTAGATCAAAGTGTTGGAGATACCAGTAACTAGTGGGAAGGGTAACAGAGAGGCCATACTTGTAATCATCGAGAGCGGACTTGAGTCGCTTCAAGAACCTTGGATAGGCCTTGAAGTCAGACTCACGGCCACTGCGGTCTCGATCAACCGGATACTCCCAGTCGATATCAATGCCAGTAAAGCCCCATGTCTGCATAAAGAGCGTCAAACTGGCAAAGAAGACATTCTGACGCGTCTCATCGGCATTGACCAAGTCTGAAAAGGTTGTGGCTGTTGGTGAACCCTTATCAGAAAAGGCCCACCCGCCTATAGACAACCAGAGCTCTTGACCCGAATCTCGAGTCTTGAGTGAAGACAATTGAGAGTAGAGTTGTTGATCGCCTGCATTGGCGGGTACGACCTTGAACGATTTCGGGTCGATACTGCCAAAGGCAAAGTAGATGTGGGTGTAAATGCCCTGGGGGAAAGCGTCGGGGATCATGGGGTTACATTTGCGGGTTGCACCACCAGAGCCATAGTAACCGATCACACGCTTAATTGACTGAGACCCAATGTTGCAGGAGGGTCTCTTGACAGTCTCTTTACCGCAGAACTCCTCAGTGGTACCGCAGAAGCCAAACTTGCTGCAACACACATTGAGGGGACACTTGGTAGCGTTGAAGTACTGTGAATCCCACTTGCCTGGATTGCATTCAGCTTTGTAGGTACAGCTGTTGATGCACTTGGCCTTGCTGCAGTAGTCTGGACCAGTGCCGCAGACGTTGTTGGTACCGCAGCAACCGACCTCGCAAGCCTTGTTCTTGTCGCAGTGTATGTCTTCTGCAACAGTGAACGGGGTCCAGGTGATCAATAGAGCAACCAGAGTGGTTGCCCACGTCAACCTCATAGTGGTAATAAGAACGAGCGTTGTATAACCAAAACAAAAAAAAAGAGATGATGTCGAACTCGAAACGTGTATCAAAAGAGTGACAATAGGTGAGTGAATGGATAGACAAGTAAAAACAAAGAGTGACAGAGCAATTGCTCAGCTACGATTTGACCATTGCTTGACATAGGCAATAACTACAAAGGCAGTAGAATATTTATCTTCATCAACGCATTTACTTGGGTGCAAATAGAGAAGGTCCCATGTGCCGTCCCATTTCGGATGGAAGGCTACCCTCGGCGTCACGGGCCCTTACAGCAGGTAGTATGCTTGACTCGAAGGTTAATCTCATGACTAACTTACCCAGAAAGCCAGCTGTTCGGTCTTTTACTGGGTATTTTTGTTCCACTATCTTGAGTAAAACGCTTGGGTAAAAGCATTTCACGCCCTAGTACTCGGCTTCAACGTGCCGAACATTGTCTCGATCCACGAGAACACTACCTTGTTCGCCTTGGCATTGAATTGGATAAGGCTATTCCGTGTTTGTTGGTCCTCATTGTTTGTTCGGCCTAAAGTCGTTACGATTATGGGTATCTGTTGGTTCTGTCGTGAAGCTAGTATAATTCGGAGCCGCGGAACACATATTTCCAGTCTTGGCGGGATCAATGTCCGAGGTGTCGGTGTTGCCTCGAGTTGTTGGTCGCACAGCTGTCAATGGTTGGCTAAATTATGGTCAATGGGGCAAAGTGGGTATTGAAGATCCATGGCCTTCGTTCTTTCACGCCCCGACAAGGGTCTATGGGCAAGGTAGCATGGGTGTAAAAGTTCTCATGATATCCATCAAACTTGGCCCACAGACCATAACGGAAATGCCCGCTCTAACGAGTTACGTTACATTAATCATAAGCGGCGATCATCATAGTGGCATTGATCAGTAGGTCTGGTCAGATCATGTCAGGGCCTCGGATAGTTTTGACCTTCTGTAGAGTATCTAGTGGGACCTCATGCGAGGTACTTAGGCTTTCCTACTCATGCAGTGACATGCTTTTTGATGCCAAGCCGGCAACATTTCCCAGGGACGAGCTCTGGCGACTGGACTGCCATATTGGGATCAAAGGACCGACTAAGCCGCGTTTGTATTCTATACCGCATGCTTGTTGGCATGGTTTCAATTCGGAAACGGGCTTATTGAGACAGTTACTCAGTCTATGATCCTGCAATCTCTTAAAGGTTGTTCATCTTCTTTTTTGTCAATTAGCTATTAGAATCTATTGGTTTTAGTCTCTCTCTTTTTTTTCCCTGGCTTCTTTAACACTCTTTTATATTTACTTACACTACACTACACTACACAATGAGGGCCAACCTCAACCATGGCCATGGCCTCCTCGCGGGCCTCGCCGTAGTCACCCGCTTGGTTGATGCCTCTGGTCTCGCCATGTTCCCTCAAGGCTCTCTTTCTAATGCGGGACTGCCGTCTGGCTGCGAAGCCACTCTGTACCAGTCCATCAACTGCGCCGATGAGACTGCAGACCTGGCGGCTAATGGATATCTCGACACTGATGATCCAGCGGTGACCAAGCTAGTATGCCGTTCAGCCTGTGGAGGTGCTATCGGACACATGCGAACAAAGGTTGTTTCAGCTTGCGGCACTGGAGAGATGGTCCCTGGCATGTCTTTTGTCCACATGGTTGATAAGCTTTGGAGCAGCTGGAACCAGACTTGCTTCACCGACCCCAAAACCGGAGAGTTCTGCCATGGCAAGTGTCCTTCTAACAAGTATCCTATATCTTTCTTAAGTTTGAGCTAATTATGTCAGATGTCATTGCCGCGTTTCCAGAGGTCGACGATGTCTCTCAACTCCCAAAGGCCAACTTGTGCTCTTACTGCAACGTTGAGCAGTATAAGATGATGCAAGCTGACGCTTATACTGGAGCTTATGATGAGTATGCGCAGTCTGACTACGAGTACATTGCAAAAGCCTGTGACCTGAAGGTGGACAACTTCAATGCCACAGATAGTGCTTTCAATGTTACGAACCCCGATGCCAGTAGCAGTGTCTGTGTGTCTGGTAAGACATACAACGCTAAAGCTGGTGATAGCTGCGACTCAATCGCGGTGTCTCAGGGAGTGTCCGCAGCGACCATGTATTACATCAACTCCAACATCTTCGACTGTACTAAGATCGTTGCTGGGACCAACCTCTGCCTTCCACTTACCTGCACCAAGATTTACCAGGTGCAGAAGGGTGACACCTGTCTCGATATCGCCCTTAACAACGGTATTGGGAGTGACCAGCTTCTGTCATACAATTCTCAGCTCAACTGGAACTGCACTAATTTGCACGATGCGGATCCCTACTGGGGTAGTGCCTTGTGCGTTTCAACGCCGGGAGGAATATATGCTGGGCAGCCACTTAACAACAACACTGCGAACACCGACCCCCAGCGCATTGATCCCCCTTCCGGTACGACCGTTGCGAGCGGTACTACCCTGGAGTGTAGCGATTGGTTCACATACGATGGTGACCTCAGTTGTACGCAGATTTGTCTAGCAAATGACGTCGCGATCAATCTCTTTACTGAGATCAACCCATCTTTGAATAAGACCACTTGTGACAAAGATTTGATTGTTGGCAATGCTTACTGTATTGAGCCTGTTACAGGATGGGATCTACCGGGCCTTACCAAGAATGCTACCGACCAAAAGACGGCCACCGAGTCTGCTTTTCCTACAGGCACCATAGCAACTGTTGCTACTGCCTCGGCAACACAGACTTCGACCAGCGAAAAGGTGCCGAGCCCTACGCAACCTGGTATTGTCGATGGTTGCAACAAGTGGCATTACGTTGATAATGGCGACGGCTGCTATTCTATCGCTGAGAAGTTCCATATCAATTTGTCAGATTTTTACAAGTGGAATTCCAAGGTTGGCAATGACTGTTCTGGTCTCTGGCTGCACTACTATGTCTGTGTTGGAGTTGCATCCTGAGCGGTAGTTTAATTGCGGTGCTTAAGGGCGTGGATGCGTTAGTGGGCGGCTGCGTGGACAGCTTTTGGCGGGGCGTGTAATTAGTTGTCCTTCGTAATACTTTGAGCTCAAGGTGGGCTCTGCTCTGACTCTTCGCCGAATGGCCTACTCTACTGTATCTGATTGGCTGTTAATAGTCCTGCACAAGTCCACTTATTACAGGTATGCACGGTACTTAATAACTCCTGTCGAACAGTTTTCTCTTTCCCTCAACGAACTCAATCATCCACAAAAATGGCAGCCTCCCTCCTCACTAAGGCCGTGTCACCATATGGTGAATTTAAGGAGAGACCCATCAACAGATTTAACTCATCTGGACCTCCTTTCGACGTGCCCGTGACTATAACTGATCGCGATGGTACTCTTATTCATGAACACGAAGGCCTGGGCCTTCTTTACACGATAATTGCCAACAACGACGTTGAATTCCTCGAAAAATATTTTTCTATTGACCCTCGGGCTATTCCAAACCTATTTGAGCTTCCTGATGACGATGAGGGCATTTGTGACTTGGGCGACTTGTTCCGTGCCGCAGCCGAAAGTGGCAGCCTTGGCACACTCCAAACACTTTTGAAATACGCCACAAAAGACCTCGATATGACGAAACCGATCAGACTAATCAGAGCCAATTTCCAGCTCTTGAATGTCGCTGCCCAGTTCGGTCAAATTGAGATTGTGCAATGGCTCCTCGACACCCAGCCATTGTACGCCAGCATTCACGATCGAGACCTCAGAGGCTTCACTGCGGTGACAGCAGCAGCGGATCTCTTTTCTTTTAAATCTTGCTTTTCTCCTGCTTGGGAGGAGATATGCTTTGAGAAAAATGAGGCGATAATAAATCTACTGCTTGATCATGGTGCCAGCGCTTCTGATGTTGCCCATCCGACAAACAATAAGGATCAAAAGCGCCCTAGCGTTCTAACTTTGGCTGCGCAGTGGGCAAGTACCGATTTACTTGACAGGCTCATCGATGAAGGTGCCGATGTCCATTACAAGGTAGCATCACATCCATGGCAGCTGAACATCCAGGCTCAACGTGATAAACCTCCCACGATAGAGGTCACTGCACTGTTTCTTGCATCCTTTCGCGCCAACCCCAATGGCGTCAAGACTCTGGTTGATCGCAGAAGTGATGGAGTCAGTATCGCAGACATGGTGTCCTCTCCAGACTGTGTTGGAAGTCTCCCTCTTCACTGGGCAGCTCGAAACCAATTACCAGATTCGCCTGGTGCCATCCCGGCATCTATGCTGCATGAGAGAGCTGAAAATATCACCCGCACTATTAGACAGCTATTGGAATTCGCTCCCACTACAATCAACATCCAAAATAATGATGGGAATACGGCCTTGCATTATGCCGCCCAATATTTTGGCAAGAATGGCAAAATATACACTCCTGTCTTCGAACTCCTATGCAGTCATGGCGCGGATGCAAGCCTTCGCAATCACAAGGACGAAACACCTCTGCATACTTTGTTCCATAGCTATAACGAAAACACACCTATTGACCCAGTCACTGTATCACTGTTACTTGCCCAGGGCGCCAAGGCTACAGACGTTGATGATGCTGGGAATACGCCACTACATGTTGCGTGCTCGAGTGTAAAGTTTGGTAGCGATGCTATCTCAGTCTTGCTCCAGCATGGCGCTGACCCTGCTCTGCAAAACTCCAAAGAAGAGGCGCCAATCCATAGGGTTGCTCATTTTAATTGTCCCCCAAGCGCGCCGTGCAGCAAAGCTGATGAGGTAATGAGGGGCACAAGATGATAGGCTAGATAGGATGGTGAAGGCTGGAGGGGCGCAATTGATGGACCTCGAAAATGCAGCTGGGAAGTCTACACAACAGATACACCAAGATTCGCGGGTGAAGTGCTTGGAGGGTGCGCGTGGAAGCGGAAATAGAAGCAGGGGTCCTGTCGCTATGAGGCACTGAAGATCACTAAGACAAATCTCACTACAGGTAGATACTCATCTCAAATTCAAAGCAGTTCCAACGAAACGCACATAGCGGGAAAGGGGAAAATGCAATAGCGCATCAGTCCAAGAAGCAAGGACACTTAATCAGGAGGATATAGAATAAAATAGCTAATTTCTAATCGTGAAATGTCTCATCTGTCAACATACTGCAACGTCATGCACAGGCCCATCTAAACCCCAACACATACATAATAATTGGCCCGAAGGCCGGGAAGCTAGAGCTTTACGAATTTTATAAGTACCCACGCGCACGCTATGCCCGCCCGCTTTCCGTTACATCAAAGTCAGTCGTCTACAACGATGCCTGCGCCTTCGCCCGACTCCGGATCGCCGTATCAAGAATTCGTCCAGCCATCAGCAGGACGAATCGAAGATGCAGATCCTCCATACATACCAATGACAATGACCGATCAGAATGGTTCTGTTCTCTGTGAAACCGAGAACTATGACCTTCTAGCGAAGATCATTCGTCGAGATGATGTCACTGCGCTCAAAAAGTACCTCACTATTGCGCCTCTATCTATCGAAGAGGTAGTCGAACTTCCCTGCTACTACTCGTTCTTCTATATTGCAGTTTCCAGTGGTAGTCTTCATGCATTAAAAGCCCTTCTTGATCACTACTCGACTGTCATTCAACCAGGGAAATGGCCTAACTTCAAACAGCGCGGCTTCGTTCTGCTGAATGAAGCCGCGCGACGGGCTCATATCGATATAGTGCAGTTTTTGCTCGATAACCAGCCATTATTTGCTGATATCCAGGAGCGGGATCCTCAAGGCTGTACCGCCATACTGGCAGCTGCTGATTTCTATTCGACCAGATATAAAGAGGCCTTTGACTGGGAACCGTCGGTAGAGAGAAGCACGGCTGTAATGGAACTGTTGGTCGATCGAGGTGCCTGTGCTTCCGATGTTATATTGGCAGGCGCATGGTATAAACAGTCAACTCTATCAGATACTGTTTTGACTTTGGCTGTGCAGTGGGCAGGCTCTGATATCATCAAGAGACTTGTTGATGAAGGTGCCGATATCCATGCCAATGTCACAAAAGACTCGTTCCATCTAGGACTTTTTAATCAGGAGGGTGATATTGATGAAGTTCGTGCCATCCACTTGGCTTCCTTTCATGCAAACTTCATCGCCATCGAAACTTTACACAGGTACCGAGGTGCTGGATCCAATAACTCGGATACGGCATCAATTCGCGACAGTCGAGGCAGCATTCCTCTTCACTGGGCCGCGCGCAACCAACTACGGAAGCAGGCTCAAACTGTCCCTCGGTCTGAACTACAAGAAAGGGTCGAGAAGATCACAGCAACCATTAATCTTCTGTTGGATCTCGATCCTGCAACGGTCAATGACCAAGATGGGGATAGAAATACCGCTTTGCATTATGCTATCCATTATTTCCCCGAAAATGGAGAACTATATACTGCAATCTTCAAACTGCTTTGCCAAAGGGGTGCGGATGCAAGTATTTGCAACAGCAGCGGACAAACACCACTATTCAACCTGTTCGATTCCGTTGATTTATATATCCCTGACGATACAGAAGCCATGTCTATTCTCCTTACCCATGGTGCAACGGTCAATGATACTGATCATGCCGGAAACACGGTTTTGCATCATGCAGCAAGGAATCTATGGAATTTCAGCGTGATATCCTTCATCTTGAACGAAGGTGCAGATGGTACTTTGCAGAATCTGAAGCAAGACACGCCACTTCACATAGCTGCTTCCGCTGAATTCATACCAAATGTGCCAAGCAACAGAGCGGACGAGAAGTTGAACGCACAAAACAAGATTCTGTCAAGACTGGCTGCTGGAGGCGAGATTGGCCTGCCTGACCTACTGAGCATGCCAAACTCAGAGGGCAAGACCCCGCGACAACTCCTGCACGCAAAAAGGGACAAGTGGAATAAGATTGATCGGATACTTGACCAGCAGCAGGAATGCATGGGCCGCGGAATGGGCCGCGGAATGGGCCGAGGTAGGGGTCAAGGTATGGGTTAGGCTTGAGTTATACCAGAAGACTGAGACCTTGGTCAAAGAGGCTTATCTGCTAGGCTTTTCTATGTATTCTTCACTGTCACATTAGGAGTAAAAGGTGGATTTACTGTTAGAGCTTATGTATTCTACTTCAAGTTGCAATTAAAATGGGTAGATTTTGTTGAAACAAGATGACCATTCCTCTAGACGCCAACACATACATAATACTTGGCCCAAAGACCAGTACACTTAGTACCAACCGCCGGGTTCCACTTGACCAACTGAGCCATGGTGATCTTGTAGTACTTCTGAATCGAGTCGCATGTTGTCGTGGAGGCAACTGGGTGAAACTTCTTACAGTTGCTTACCATACCTGCCTGGATAGGCGAGGGTGTCTTGACACCAGTACTGGGCTTGGTGGGGGTACCGCCAATTACACCAACGCAGACATTGTAGTCAGCCCAAAGACCCGTACATTTCGAGCCAACAGCAGGGTTCCACTTTGCAAAGTCTTCCATTGAGATCTTGTAGTAGTTCTGAATGGAATCACAAGTCGTGGTCTTGGTCACCATATGAAACTTGTTGCAATTGCTGACCATGCCGTTCTGGATCGGTGGAGGCGTTGAGATACCGTTTGGTGACTTGGTGGTAGTGGCAGCGGGTTTAGCGGTGGTCTTGGTGGGGGGCTTCCAACCGACAGTGGCAACACAGACCCAGTAATTGGTCAACAGGGCAGTGCAGTCCTTACCAACAGCAGGGTTCCACGAGAGGAAGGTCGAGAGCGGGAGGTTGTAGTAGTTCTCAATGGAGGTGCAGGTGGTAGTAGACTTGATCTGGTGGAACTTCTCGCAGTTCTTGACCATGCCGTCCTGGATGGGCGAAGGTGTTTCAATGCCGTTCGCAGGCTTGGTCGCAGTGGGTTTAGCGGTTGTTGTAGTGGCTGGCTTGTACCCCTCAACGCTAATACAGACCCAGTAATTAGCCCAGAGGCCGCTGCAGTCCTTTCCAGCAGCAGGGTTCCAGGCCAGGAACTGGGCAAGAGGCAGCTTGTAGTACGACTCGATCGAGGAGCAAGTGGTGGTTTTGGCGACCAGGTGGAATTTGTTGCAGTTCTTAGCGATGCCTTCTTGAATGGGCGAAGGGGTCTCAATGCCGCCAGTAGCTGTTGGCTTGGGCGATGTCGCGGAGGGCTTCACAGTAGGGGTTCCGGGAATGCCGACACAGTAGTAATAGTTGGCCCAGATACCACTGCAGTCCTTGCCAACAGCTGGATTCCATTTGAAGAAAGTGTCGAAGTCGAACGTGCCGTAGTTAGCCACGATCTTTGCACATGTTTCACCCTTTGCAGCCTGGTGAAACGAGGTGCAGCTCTCAATGATCCCCTCCTGGGTAGCAGTAGGCTTAGTGGGGCCTGTTGGCTTGGTTGTAGACTCAGCTGTTCGTGTCGCGGGAGAAGTAGGCGTCCCAGGAACGCCAACACAATACCAAGTGTTAGCCCAGATGCCGCTGCAGTCTTTGTCAACCGCAGGATTCCACTTGTAGAAGTCGTCAAAGTCAAATGTCTGGTAATCAGAAATGATCTTGGCGCACGTATCTCCCTTCTTGGCCTGGTAGAAGGACGTGCACGTATCGATGAGCCCGTCCTGGGTCGGGCTTGGCTTGGAATCTTTGGTGGGCTCGGGCTCGGCAGCTTGACTGGTCGTTGAGTCTCCCTTGCGAGGAATACCGTTGTTGACCTCGACGCAGTATGAGTGGCCAAACTGCATGCCGCTGCAATCATCTTTGACACTAGGATTCTAATACTCGTTAGCAACGCCTTACTCGTGCTGGGATGTTTTCCACGTACGTATTCGACAAACTGCGAGTGCTTGAGATTCCAGCCCTCTTCAAGGTAGGTACAGTCTTGGTAGTCCTCTTCCTTTGTCTCCCACCATGTGCAATCAGATGGCTGTCCGGGGTCAACCTGACCGTCTTGTCTGCGGTGTCTTCGGCCTCGTGATGCCGCAACTCCAACAGCCAAGAGGCCGTGAAAAAAGATGGTGGAAAAGTGCATAATAGACAATGGAAGCCAGTGGCAGTTGTCAATTGAATGATGGGCTTGAGAGAGGTGATGCTATGATAGCTCTTGCTGTCCTTGGGGTACTTAAGTGAATTTATTCAACTGCAATTCTTGTCACCGACCATCGTAAACTACATTTTCACTTCTTGATAATACCTCACCAAGTTTGTCAACCACGGCCATTTCTCTGCATGGTTCATCGTGCAACAGAAACTCGAACCATTGACCAAGCCAACGCACAGTTTCCTAGCGTCTTGCAACTTCGAAAGAACCAACAGCCACCATGCATGTTCTTTTGCAGAAAAACGGGTACCGGGGAGTCATTGCCAAGATCACCCAATGGCGTGAGCTGAAACCTCGGCGAAAGCTTGTTGGGCAGATTGGTGTCCTTGCATGTCTTGTCGTTCTTCTTAGCACTACAAAGGTTTCTGTCCGGAACCGACGGAGCCAAGCCAAGCATCTTAGGGACATATTTTCATCCCGAGGTAGGGCGACAGACAAGGGGAAGGCCTTGCGGGTCATTGATGGAGCTTACTAGCAAGTCCCGCTGCGGCTGAGCTTGTCCAGATCACCTTGCCCTGTCCATCACAAGCCGTGCAGTACCCGCTTGGTCTGCGCTAGATGTCACTTGCTGCTTGAACCAACAGCCAAATCCCGAGACACCTTCCTAAGCTGGGTACAATCACGGTGATCAGGTTACATTCTGACTCGTGAATCATTACACATATTTTCGGAAGCTTATTCTGAGAATGGGCCAGGAACTTTTCTCCGGCTAATTAGCTTAAGTGGGTTCTAACCGAGGATAATAAGCGTTTATGCTTCTATCATTAGGAAAGGGCGCTCGGACTAATGAAACCTGAAAACTCAAAGCTATCCCAGAAGTGTCGTAGGCGGATTATTGTGAAAATGCATTATTGAAGTTTGAATGTCACCAATGACGATTCTGAAACAGCCCTGTAAGCCACACCGATGTGGCTGGCGGGATGATCTGCATCCATTCGGATGCTACCGAACCCAGTTAGCTTTATGTCGGTAACCGACAAGCAGGGTCCAGAAGGATCAAATTTTCTTTCTCGATGAAGAGGCTGTTGGTTCTGTGTCCGTCCCAATCTGCCGAGGTTCATTCTCTTGCACTACTGCCAAGACGGATACGGATGAGAAATTTTTCACCAGGATAATTTTCTCTGCGGCGTATGTAACGCTGTGTTGGCTGATAGCATGTTGGTTCTGCTAGCTGCGAATTAGGGGTCCACCGTCCATGGCTCCACGAGGCTAGCGGGGGCCACTGACCAGTATCCGCCGGCAGAAGGCGTGAAAATAGTCACTGTCAAGTCCAGATCCCGGCAAGCCGCCTCGGTCTCTCCCGTGGTTCAATAGTGCCGAGTGTGGACCTATGGTACTGTTAGCTGAACTGACAAGTGCTTTGCTAGATGAACGACAGAAATCTAGGAAGTGCATGCGTGACAGGAATGACCTGCCGAAGGCGGCAATCGTGACCGAGATTGAGAAAATGGTTAGAGCATTCACAAAGATTCTCACAACCTCCACTCATGCCCGCCCACTGAAACACCAACGACTACAATTCTGCGAACCTGGCTAGGATGCCAACGGTCCCGGACATGATTGAGCTCGTATGGCGGCCTCCTAGGCGTCCCGGAGAAATTAGGAAGAAATTGGATCAGACTCGTCCCGAGAACTTCAAGCATTATGGCCACTGGGGCTATACTATCTACCGAACCTATTACATCGAAGGATCTGCTAAAAGCTGGGCCATACTCTCAGATGCCTTAAAATGATAAACCTTCCTTGCACTCCAATATCTTAAAGAAGACCATAAGTATAAAGATGATATTAGGAGCTGTAAATATGGTTGCCACAATAGCAGAGTAGAATATATAGAAGATATGGAATGATTTAGAAGGCTTTTCCATCTAGAGACTCGCATGAGCCCACGATTTCATGGTCTTAATATCGGCCAAGTCCGGAAGATATGTTACCAAGAGCACAACCAAGCCGAAAAAGAAATGGCAAGAGGTTAGTTTCACTATACTCTTGTTGCGGATGAGGCTGGGGTTGGATTACGATCCCGACCGGAGACTTGCTGGCGTTTTGGCAGTCGTTTATGCTGTAAATGTACAAGACTCACGAGATGCCTCTTTTCTTGGGGGCGGAAGAGGAGCTTGAGAGGTACATTTGGCCAGGGGACGATGCAGTCTCACCGACGAGCTGCTGCTCTGAAGTTCGCCGCTGACTGGTTCACTACAGCAGCCAAAGACTTAGGTATAGAGTTGAGTCATAGTCGACTAGGAACATAAAATACTAGGTTCATTGCGTGCTTGCATTGATAAGAATCTTTATGTGATCTTGCATTGGGTTCTTATGTCAATGAAGACTCAGTCGAGGAGGGTTATGGAAGATTGATAGTCACATGTCACTTGATTTACAATGTAAGACCTAAGAAGAATACAGAGGCGACGTGAAGCAACTGTGACGATGGCGGCCACGACTTCTGTCCAACGTCATATAGGTTGCCAAGATGTAGATAGTGCGGTGGCGGCGACATTCGCGAAAGGCAATGATCTCTGCCTAAGGGATATGGTGGAAGTTGCGAGTCTTTAAATACACTGCTGCGCCAAGCAGCACATCTATGCAGTCTGCTGTACCAGCGATGCCACTTCCACGAGGGTCTATTAAACCTGCCAGTGGGGCTCATGTCCAGACTGTCACAGCGATGTTGAGTGTGCAGGCAAGAACATGGACAGCCATAATACAGTACTCCTGGCATAGTCGGGTTCGTGATCGGGCAGTGGCTTGTGCAGCCAAAAGAAGCACGAGCTTGGCTACAACGTTTCTGGCGTTCGGCTTCACAGGCACTACTGCGATTTTCACGACCAGGACTTACGATTCGAAGATTGCCAGATCATCAAGGACGTGGGCTCGTTTCCTAATAAGCCAGATCCATCTCCATCTCGCTGCTTTTGCGGTAATAAGCTTCAGTGATTGCCTTCTAATCTATGCAGGGTTTCGTGGGTACTGTTGGTTACTGTAGTGAATATATTTTCGTATTTCGGAACATGTACTTGTAGGTTCAGTGCCCCAGCTGCCAGGCCATATATACTCCTCTAGATCCTCTTCTGGACCATCGAAAGATAGCACCGTATGGTAATTATCGTCTTTTCCCATAAGCGAGTGCCAAAGCTCAAGCAGATAGCCTGTTGGTATTCTCATCCAGCCCCAATTATTCCAGCCGTCCTCCCAGTCATACGAGACTGCCTTGATTACAAACTCGCCCCTTTCTATAGCTTTAAATACTGCTTTATCGGCAAGAAGAACGAGATTGAACCGACGCCCTGCCATGGCCTTTTGTTCCTCGGGTCTATCACGAAGGCACACTTCGCGGATCTCATGGACTCCCAGGCCGTCGAATGATGGATCCTCACGAACATCAAGAGTGAACAAGTCTTTGATTCGTTTAATATCGTCCGAATATTCTTGTTGGTTTTTGTAATACCAAGCTTTTGGCAAGAAATCAGCCCGTTGGTGCATCAGCTCGTCTTCAAAGGGCATGTCTTGATAGTAGCCAACTGCAAGCATAGTTTGCCGTTTCAAAGCATCAAGCAGCGTATCCCATTTCTTATCGGTCTCGGGACTATAGTGCGTGCGATAGATAGTATAGCCCCAGCGACCGTAGTACTTTGAGTTTTCGGGAAGGGCTCTATCAAGCTGCTGAAAGTGAAGAATCCTCCCCCGTCGCGTGCTGGGAGGCTGCCATAGCATGTTGATCATCTCGTGAGGCCTCACCATGTTGTCTTGCGGAATGTCGCTGGTTCCGAATTCAATGAGAAAAATTTAAAGTGCGGGGGCGGTTCAGATTTATGTTATAGAGGCGAAGTTTTGAGCCAGATGTCATATTGCAGCAGACTTGTGACTGAGAGCGTACATTCCCAGAACTTAGTTGTAGAGGGGAAAAGATGGAAGGGAAGTGTACTCCATTTATAATTATTTTACGGGTTGATTATCAACCCCCCCCCCGCGCAGTGTAATTACTGGTATACAGTGGCCTCAGGCAGTAATGGCCTGATCCCTGTAACTAGGACCAACTTGCAGGGCTCTTTCTTACTATGAGGAAATAGTTACCGTCCTTCGTATTTAGTAACATTTCTATATTATTAGATACTAGCTAAGGTTAAGCCAGACAAATATTACAGCCCAACATTTTGCCAGAAAGCTGTAAGGTTTTGGCAATATGATATAAGATACTCGGAAATCGGTGTGAATGCGGTAAAAGTAGTATGGGCGAAAACATGTGATTTCTGTCATAACGTATGCTGTGTTGGTGGACTGCTTTATGCCAAGATAAGTGGTCTCATTTGCAGAACCAGAAATATAGTTATAAACATAATAACAGCGTAAACGAGTGTTACCAAATTCACTCCTTATTAGAGCATTACATCCATCTTAACCATTTAAAACCAATAACATTCTCCAACATCCTCTAATCCCACACACAACATCTACACCAAGTACCAACAGCAAGGAGATGCCGTCGATCTCGATCTCAGAGATTACTGATTTCCTATGGCGGCCCCCACGAAAAGAACCAGGAGTCAAGAGGCGTCCACTTGATCAGAGAGATCCAGCAAATGCCCAGTATTATCGCAACTGGGGGTTTACAGTTTACCGTACATATTATGGTCCAGACTCGGATAAGCATTGGGAGACACTTGTCGATGCAATGACTCGACAAACTCACCTTGCACTCGGCTTCCATGAGAGAGAAAAGATATACCTAGAGGACCAGAGACAGAAGTGGCGTTTATATGCAGACAAAAGCGACTATGTGGACGATATAAACCGATTGAAGAAGCTATTTCGTCTTACAGTGAGAGATGACTCATCAGTACTTGACGGTCTCGACATCCCTCGCATTCGAGAGCTGTGTCGCAAGGAACTTCCGGAGGCCAGGAAGAATATAGAAGGGGCGAAAGCTTGCTTTGTATTTGTCGCCGATGAGGCTGTGTTGGACGATATCGCGCGTGGAGTGTTTGTGATCAAAGTTATTGGTTATGATTGGGACGAGGATCGACTCGGGGAGGGTTGGATGAGAATTCCAACCGGCGAGGTGCTGACCTTTTGGGAGTCACTTTTACGCTGGGATATGGTTGATAGTGACGTTTACTGTGAGATAAAGGATCACTGGTTTGGAGAGGAGTCGGAGAGGTACACTTGGCCAGGCGATGCCTCCATTTATCCAACTCACGGCTGTTCCGAAGCTCAAACTGCATCTCAGTCCATACATTGTCAGTTCAGGTTTGATTATTGACTTCAATGGACTCGGAGATGGAACAACCGCATTTTAACCTACATATATATGCAAATTGCCTGAGCACTAGACTCTATGATCACAGCATCAATCCATCTGGTCCCTCCACATTGGTAGGGGCATTAGTAATGCCAACACTGTTGGGCCAACACCTTATGTGGGGGCTCTTCGTGCTTGCTGCCTAAAAAAAAAGGAGCTACTTTTCCCTGTCTTTCTTTGCAACGTGTCAAACCTTTCTCTGCTTCAATCTTGAAAGAGTATCACTATCTTACCAGCACAGCCTGAAAATGGCAGAATTATCAGAAATTCTGGATCTCTTATGGAATCCTCCCCGAAAACGTGACCGCCATCCTGAGATGCCAAGACTCAACCGTTTCAAGCCCGAGGATTTTGGACACTACAAAAATTGGGGTTTTGCGATTTATCGCACATATTATGGCGCTGAATCAGATCAATACTGGAATGTTCTTCTCCAAGCATTGAGGCAACAAACCCTGCTATCCATTGGGTATTACGAGAGTGCCAAGGCTGAGAAGCTCTGGCAGAGCGACAGAAATTGGCGCCACGGGTATTACAAAAAGAGGGAAAATTACTTAGCTTCACTGGACATATTCAAGAGCTTGTTTCGTCTATTTCCACATCAAGACCCTTCACATCTCGAGGGCCTCGGCATCAATGACATACGAGAGGTTTGCCGGAAGCAATATCATGAGGCAAAACAGAAGATGGCAGGGGCTAAGTTCTGTTTCGCACTGGTTGCTGACAAGGCGGTACTGGATGGCATCGCACGAAACGAATTTGTGGTCAAGGCAGTCGGCTACGACTGGGATCGTATCGACGACGGTGGCTGGGGTTGGGTACGGCTAGAGACAGGCCGTTTGCTTGACCTTTGGGAAGCACTTCTGCTTGCCGATGTGCAATCTACCGGCAAGTATTACTGGATGAAGTGCGATGGGCCAGAGAATGATTTAGAGACCCAGGTCTGGATTGGAGACATGTCCCTGCCTCGCTTTGATGTTTACTCTGAAGTTCAGACAGCGACTGAGAAGCGTTGGATGATGGAAGGCTATTAGTAGATAAAATGCCACTTTACAGCTATTATGTCATGTTATGCAGAATACCTTGCTTTGTCGAATTTCTCTCGAATGAGGCTAAGAGAACTATCGATGAGTTATACTGGCTTACTGCCTTATTGTTGTTGGAAACGAGGCGTTGACGATATATAATCATCAACCCGATATTGAACTAAGCTGGCGGCCCATAGCAAAAGTCACGCAGCTTAATTTCTTTTCCTTCTTTGTTTTGTTCCTCCATACCACATTTGAAGAAATAGCTAGCTTCTACGTGTTTATATAAACCCCAAGCTTTGGATTTTACTGATAAAGAACAAACCTTGCTCTGAACTTGAATATTACACTGAAATACTTGAACAATTACAAAAGAAGGGCAAAACGGCATGAGGTAAGTTATGTGGTTGCCTTGTAGGAGATATAAAACATATTCAGAATTCTATACCTCTAAGCCTATGGCTAAGTGCTAAGTTAACCCATATACTGCAAGGATCACTTGTTGTCGGCTTGAATAAAACATCTAAGTTCTGTCTGCTGATTTAAGCTCTCGGCCAAAAGTCTCTACTGCATATAGCACATCTAGCTAACAACTAAAAAGCTCTTTGTTTCTCCGCAGGTGAAACAGAGACTGAGGCTTGCTAAGGTGAACAAGGGCCCGAGCCAACCATAGCCGGGACATAATTAGTCCGAGTCTAGGCAGCTGCCTGCATGAAAATGGCATGCTTTCCGCCTTCCTCAGGATCTTCCGTTACGTAGCTTTATTGTCAGCAGCCTTCTGAAAGCCTTCCGGAGGCTGATCCTCACAAATTCACGTTACTTTTCAACATGACCTCGTCAAACTCTCGAAATGCCTGGTGTGCTATTTGCGGAGTTACAGTTGAGTCACATAATATCACTTTCTGTCTATCTTACCCGGAGGGCTTCTCTACTTATGATCCAGATGTTATTTGCGACGCTGACGTCGAATGGCTTGATCAAGTGCATATCCTCGGTTATAACCCCTCGGCAAAGACAAGGTCAAAGTATGCCAGTCATATGTTGTACCTTTCATAAACTAATTATGATAGGTTTTACGTCACTGGACTAGCTGTCATTGGTCGAGAGGTAGAAATGGCTAGTGAAACAAAGACAGATCCCTCTTTTGCAGGCGTTGACGCGCGTACTCTACGCGTCTATAGAAACGAGAAGGGCCCTGAAAGAGTAATACCATTCCACTGGCAATGCTATAAAACTTTAGCGCTCTATCTGACCGGCACATCTGACACCACGAGAATTAAAAAAGGGGCGCTTTATAGAGCCTTGGATCGATTCTCGGTTGTGAGGAGCTTCCAGCGACAAACGTCACTGTCTGAGTACAGATGCCTTTCCTTGGATTATGGCGACGTCAATAAGGCTCAGAAGCACTACTGGGAATGCATTCCTGGACAAGAGTACACAGTCTTCAGTCCCCAATGCCAAGCACAGCTAAAGGATGGTATCGTCGCTTTCATCTCAAGTCCAGAATTCGAAAAGCCTCACCAGTACCGCCATGAAGCTCAGAGAGAGTCAAACCCTCTCACAGCTCTTCCTGAGACGGTCATATTTGGTGTTTCGGAGTTCCTGGATAACCAGAGTCTCATAAACCTGTTCTGTGCCTCACCGGAAACATTTTCAAGCTTGAAAAACAGCGGCTCTTTCTGGAAAAGACGCATAATCACTCATTTGCCCTATTTCTTTGAGTTGCACGAATACTTGAAAGAGCAATCTCGAGGTCTGGAGAACAGAGACTTCAGAAAGATCTTCCTATGGGCTGATGCAGCCTCCAAGCCGCAATATGGAGTGACGAGATTCATGTTTCCAGTCGCTAATCGTCGACGGATCTGGAAGGTCTGTGAGCAACTCGGAGAGATTTACATTCAAGAACCTCACCAGAAACAAGTCCTAAAGAGCCACTTAGGGTGCCAGGCCCGCAGAAGTGAAGGTCAGATAATAGGAGATACAAGAGAACCAGGTTTGTACTTTCGATCCGTAAATTTCCTACGAGACTGGTCTGAGTTGCTGCGCCCATGGACTCTTGACCTTTTTTGGAACTCGGAGGGGGATCTGGCAGGTATAGCTGTTACATTTGGAGAAGACCAGAGAATATTCGGTCATGAACCGCTAGAAAGAGGCGCAGCTCAAACGACAGCATCATTTCCAGGTGGAGTCTGGATCAGGGGCTTCGTGTTCCATATACACGCTTCATCCGTTCTCAGACCCTGGCAAGCTTGTTCTTGGAACTATTCCTCTTGTAAGGGAGTTACAGTATGTATTGAAGAAACTCGAGAGATTTCACTGTGTTGACTATCCTAGGTCCATCTCACTGATGGTTCGGAGCGTTTTTATGGCCAGGATGGTCAACATCTAGTCAGAATGCCATTTGCTGCATCGGAAGGCATGACGATCGTTGGGATAAAAGGCACTCTAACAGTAAGTCTTCGCACACCCATTTTGGAGATTTAATTATTGAAGACCGAAAAGGCACACAAGACACGCGGCATTTATCCCTTTATTGAGAAAATACGGTTTTTACAAGTCCCTACCAGCGGTGGGCAAAGCTCTCAAGAGACCACCAGACGTCAACACCATGAGGTCTCTTGTTGGAACTCAGTGAACTACATGTTCAAAGGCCTAATGTCACCGAACGACGACCTGAAATTGAACCTCTGTGAGGGTCGTGTTCGTAATTTCAAGCGTTGGCACTGCCTCGTTCCACTTAACACCCTCGTTCTCGCAAACGATACAAGTCAACTATCCCAAATACGCAGCATTTCTGCGTACCTTATCCGAGATGCGATCTGCTTCAATATTTGGAATAACCATTGTTGTGACGTCGGCAACTTACGCGTTACAACAGGCGTCGAGACTCGCTATCTGAGAGACATGGATGACGACGGTTCGATTTGGCCTGAGCATCGTTGGGGTACGTTCGACATAGATGGTCGAGGGGGTGAGATAATCTCAGAAGTCATAGTCCACCATGCCTTGTTTCGAGACCCTTCGCCCAAAGCGATTGAAGTAAGTCAGGCTAACCCAGTGCCATCTGATCTAACACATAAGACAGATCTATACAAATCGGGGCCGTTCAGTAATTTGGGGCGTCGACATGGAACGAGGTGAAAACGGGGAAGAAAGTAACGAGGCTTGTCCCCCCATCATGAGCCATAGGCTTCCCACTCATCTGCGCCCAGATGAAGGATTTTCTATTGTTGGGTTGGTCATGGGATGCGGGAAGGTTTTTGGCCGTTGGCACTCAGATGAATATCACGTCGAACGAAGCAAAGCGCCCGACTGTCATTCGTACTCAAAGAGATTGGATGAAGGAGGCGAGGATTACATAGATGAAGAAAATTCGCGAGGGCCTTGGACTAAGGACCAGTATGATCGGCGCAATGAGTCGACTATACATACAGGCATGAGCAAGTTTGGCATTATCACGAAAAGGATTACAGATGGGCCTCAACAAGATATCTAGAGATCTCAGTGATAGGCATGTATGAGAATCCCGAGAATTTATTCTTCCACTATCCAGACCCGCGAAACATGGTTGATATAGGAGTTGAGAGCCTATATCCCTGGCAAGTTACAGACTGCCCCATCAGAATCCTTCTCTTCTTTCACTTAACAACCAATCATGGCAGTAACGAGAGTCCCAAAAAAAGAACCGCCAATCCCTCCGAGCGCACCAGCAACCTCTTTGAGAAGACTTGGTGTAAAGCAGTGTGCTATGTCTATATTAGTCAAGCCTTCTTATTATCACGATTCAATGACTCACTGTTACTAGTCTTAAGGCTAACTTCAACCTCCATATAGATCGTATCGCCAAAGTTCTTGCGCATCTTGATGTAGTTGCTAAACTTTGACATCTTACAACTCTGAGCCTGGAAGTTTGGGTTTGTCGGGAGATAGTATCGCATAGCTGGTTTGGCAGTCTTGGAGTTGACTGATTTCTGAACAGCAGAGGCCATGTAACCTCGTGTATGACGCCCGTAGTACTCGCCTGTGACTGAGATACGGAGCCAGGCATCCTTTCTACGGCCTCCACCAGCCATATGCTTGACTTTTCGGGTGTACACGACGCTCTTGTCGCAATCTCCATTTCCGCAGATAGAGTGGATAGCTTGGCCGAGGGGTATTGTGATGGAGGCTTCGCAGCCATAGTCGACTTGAGTCTTGCCGAAGAAGACTTTCGTTTCTTTGGGTGCACGGGTGTCGAGATCGAAGTCGGTAATGTTACCGAGTTCTGGAGCGAGGGGCTCTTCCAGGGTTTCAAGGTCGCGTAGGTTGAGATGAGACAGTGAGATCATGGGAGTAGAGTCATAGTCATCAATCGAAACGTTGGCAGGGACAAGAAAGCCTTGTCCAAAGTCGAAAGGCTCTTCACCATCGATGTCCCGTGGACTGGTTGCTGGCATCGCCAGTACAGGCGCAAGAGAGATGAGAATGACCTTGAAAGAATGCATAGTGATTGAGTTGATAGAATGAGTAGCGATAGAGTTATGATTCTGAGCTACATATCATTACCAGTGCGCCTGTATTATTTATACCTGCTCATTACTTACATTATCTTCTGGTGCGCACTTACACCTGATATCTCAGAAGTTTCCTCATTTGGGGGCTAGGCGCTATCGCATGATGGTGGAACACTTTTTCCAGAATGTTGGGGGCCATATCCAACGCATATTCGTTGGCGCTTAGGCAATATCCTATCAACGTGATTCCATCATGTTGTGCAACGCAGAACCAGAAGCGACCTTCTCCTTCAAGACTTCTGAATCCTTCGAGATAATAGCTCAGGTGTTACAACTGTGTTCTCGAACCTCGCGGACTCCAGATACTGCGCAACGCTTTGACAATACGTCTACGACCTAACTCTTTCAGCCATACCGCCGATGCATTGCGATTTGGACCCCAATAGATAAAAGTGAGCTGAGGCCCCTGAGGCTATGTTGAAATGTAAAAGTACAAACATACGGTGGGGTAAAAAGTTTAAGGCCCAATGATGACAGGAGTAAAAACGTGCCATGTAACTTGCCAAGGCTGCCGGGGCTGTCGTGTCTCTTTCCGCGAGATCTAGACTCCAGGCCCGAGTTTGGGGGCCCGAAATCACAGCAAGACAGATAAAAGCTACTCTTGGCAATGGCTGGGATGTTAGTTGCCAAGTCTTCATCTTATCTGGACTTGCCAAGAGTTGGGACAAGGAGCCATCACTTGTTTCTTCTGAGCAGCATTGCCAGTTGGTAAGAGTTCTTAGATATTTGAAAGGAATACAAATGAGGTAGAACATACAGAACTGTAGTGCAGAAAGGTTTCCGACATTGAAGGCTCTGCATGGATATCGACCTTTATATGGTCAAGCTAAACAGTATTGTTCTGTTGTAATCTGCAAGCCGCAGTTCTACGACTTTCTGTACTACGGCATTTAAAAAGTAAAACGAGCTTTCCTATTGAAGAAAGCAGAAATCACATTATTTAATACTGCTTTTGTATACAAATACTCGTATCGCAGCCTCACTCTCATTGATTCACGAGAGTAAAAGGCCAGTGTAGAGAAGTCGAAAAGGACGACTCTTCTCCGAAGAGCTACTAATAGAGTCATATACCATAGCATTTCAAAGTCAATCAAGGAGCCAAAGGTTATCATCACTCTATGGCCAAGTTGTCGATCGCCATGTCAACGGCAGCCCTTCATGAGCCTTGGCCCAGGCGGTCCCCCAACTTGCTATTGATATCTGTGCCAAACACGCCCCTCTGGAACAGGTTGTATGACGTCCTTGAAGCATAAGACCTAGAAACAAGGACCAAGAGACACCTAAGGAAAAAGTACCTTCTGTCATATCTCACTAGAGGTGCACCAAGACCTTTCTCGTCGTATCAAAACGCTCATTCATAGCTAGTCATAGTCAAAGCGGCCCATTATCTACAGAAGATCTATCAGATCTATCCGATCTACTTCAGATTCAGCTTGTATCCGAAGCGCTGGATCTCAGCGGAAACCGAACCGCGGGACGGAGGTCTGGAAATGGATGTGGCGTGCAGATCATCCAAGACATTTTTCGATCAACACTGAATGATTGTGATGCGATTGGCGCTCATGGACATTTAGTTCAAATGTGGCGTATAAACTGCAGGAAAGCTAGCTAGACATTGAATTTGATTCGTCTCTGGATCAAGCGACCTGTGGCAAGTCTCAGCCCAGGCGTTGACGTTGAATGGACACCAGGATCGGATACCTGAGACATTGCGCATTTATTACATCTGGACAATCTCGAAGACGTCATAAGCACAGTTAAGAGCGGAATAGTTTCCGAATGAGGCAATCAATCACACATATTGTTCGTTCGTCAAGCCTATAAGTAGCTATTCATTGTCACCTTCCATCTATCGTAATACACAAACATTACTCTCCTCGCTGATTGAAATATCACACCAATTTTCAGCATGTCTGGTCCAAACTATGCCGCAGTCGTCCTTGATTTGGGTCGAGTTCTCGTCAAGTACACCACCAAGAATACCGTCGGTCTATCGTCAAGCCAAATTGCCAGCGCTCTAGACTCACCTAGCTGGCATGACTATGAACGAGGTGAGATCTCGGAGCAAGAGGCTTATGATAGAGTTACTAGAGACTCCAAGATTGATGTGGAGACCTGGACACAGGCTCTGGAACAGATGAGGTATGGTATGGAGGCCAATCAGGCCCTCATATCTGCCATCAAGGAGCTGAAGCAGACGTACCCGAACGTCAAGGTCTTTTGTCTATCCAACATCCCAAGACCTGAACTCGAGCTTCTGAAAGGTGAGATTGACAGCTGGGGAATTATTGACCAGTTCTCTGCGTCGTCAGACCTGGGAGAGCGAAAGCCAGACCTGACGATCTACAAGAAGTTCTTGAAGCAAGCGCGGGTCCCTTCATCATCGTGCATTTTTGTCGATGACAAGGTTGAAAACGTCAATGCGGCTCAGACACTCGGCTTCAAGGGAATCGTCTTCAAAGACAGAGAATCATTGGTCAGAGTCCTTCACAACTCACTGGGCGATCCTGTTGCCCGGGCCCGAAGGTTTCTCAGTCAGAATGCAAAGAAGATGTTCTGCACACTTAGTACAGGACAGATGCAGCCTGACAATTATTCACAACTGGTCATTCTGCAAAACACGGGAGATCGGTATGTTCTAATGTCTACATTCATCTGCTCGACTGACCATTATCGCAGGGATTTGGTCGTTCTCGAGAACAAGCAGTATACTTGGAACTACTTCCAGGGAAGGACAACGTTCGCCGGGACGACATATCCTGATGACTCAGACACAACATCTCTAGCCATGACAATATTGGAAGAAGTTCCAATGGCAGACAAGTTGCAAGCAAGAGATAAGATCCTCTCGAATTTGAGCCCTGACGGACTCCCATACGTAAGTTATGGACATCACTCACCCTACTCAGCCATGCTCACTACGTTCTAGTGCTGGTTCAGCAATATGAGACCTCGCTTCTGCCACTGTATCTGCGCCACTGTGTTCCGCTTCTTCGTCATCAATGAATGGCAAGACAAGCTTCCCGGCGTCTACGACTTTCTCTGCCAGCTCCTCGAAACACGGGCTTATGTCCATGGCAGCCGGTACTACGAAAGTCCAGATTGGCTACTTCATATTCTCTCTGATCTTTGTGCCCGTCGACCTTCAGACCCGAATATTGGAAAGATGCGAAACCTGCTTGTCACATGTATACAAGAGCGCATGGGCTACAATGGAAACATCCTCAGTGCTGCGATGAGAGTTTTGAGTGCTCAGTCTTTGGACTTAGTGAATAATAGAGATCTTGAGACTGTACTTGAAGGTCAACAGGTCAATGGCGGATGGGAGCTGGCGTGGCTGTGGGGATACGGTTCCAAACCGCTCAAGATTGGTAGCCGAGGTGTTGTTACGGCTATGGCTATGAATGCGATTCGGCGTTCACAGGCCTAATTACTAGAAGCTGGGTTTTGGGAGCAAGGGTAGTCATTTTAGGTTAGAAGAATTCAAAATGAAGCAATACCCAAATCGGCCTTCTCACCGATTTACTAGAACTGGGTTAACTTTGACAAATGAGGGAAAACTTGTTTCATTGCCAAGACCACGATGTTGTCGTTTTTAAGTGCGGAATGTTCGGGTAGACATTAAACCGAGCTAACGATTGAGGGGAAAGTTGGATCAGGTGACAATTTATCGGGATACATACCGACTTCGTCAATCTGAGTTATTAAACTCTTCACGAAAAAAATAAGTGTATCAGGGTAAACATCTCTGATCATGTTTGAAGAAAAGATCGTCGACTTCAAACCCTCGCCTGGGTCAATCCCGTTGGTCGGTGCTTCGATTGTGGTGGACCAATCAGATTACCCTGGCGTTATCCACGCCGCAAAGGACTTGGCCCAAGACTTTACTCGCGTGACGAAAGGAGATGCAAGTCCCTTGGTTGTGATATCGTCCGATGAAGACTACGATAAGATACAGACGAAAACGGCTATCATCATCGGTAGCGTTCCTTCAAGTGGTATCATCAAGACGCTTGCGCAACAGGACAAACTTGATACCAAAGCGATTGAGGGAAAATGGGAGACGTTCAGCACGAATATTGTCGATCAGCCCATGGGGAAGTGTGAGAAGGCTCTTGTGATAGCTGGAAGTGACAAGCGAGGTACCATCTTTGGGATCTACACACTCTCGGAACAAATTGGGGTCTCACCGTAGGTCATTCCAAACGAGATCAATTCTACGAGATTCACTGACACTGAAAAGATGGTACTGGTGGGCCGATGTACCGCCAAAACATCATCAAGATATTTATGCCATTGAGAAACAGACAGTCCACGGCGAGCCGTCTGTGCGACATCGCGGTATCTTTCTCAACGATGAGGCTCCTGCCTTGACTGGTTGGGTGAGAGAGAACTTCGGAGGATACAACTCCAAATTTTATGTCAAAGTCTTTGAACTCCTACTCAGACTCAAGGTACATGATCGGCCTATTTCACTGCGATGCACCACTAACGAATGCAGGCCAACTTCCTCTGGCCAGCAATGTGGCCCGGCTACCCCAACCCCGGCGCATCATTCTTCACAGACGATCCCCTCAACCAAAAGCTCGCAGACGAGTATGGCATCGTCATATCTACATCCCACCATGAGCCCATGCAGCGGCTGTCAAATGAGTGGTTTGCCGAGAATCCAGACGGAAGTTGGAATTGGTTCACCAACAAGCAGAAAATCACGGAATTCTTTGAACACGGCGCTAGCCGAGCCAAGGGGCGCGATTCGTACTTCACGCTGGGCATCAGAGGAGAGTATGACAAGAAGATGTTGGCTGAAGATCCCGCTGCTGTGGTGCAGGATGCTATTGAGACACAGCGGCAGGTTGTCAAAAAGGTGTATGGGCGGGAAGACGCTGTACCACGTGAGTGCTGAGCGATTGTGGACTCCGATTTAGCTAACTTCTACAGAGCTCTTCGCTATCTACAAGGAGGTTCAGTCGATGTTCGAGACAGGCCGGCTGAGTGTTCCAGAAGACGTCACGCTTCTGTTTCAGGATGACAACTTTGGCACGATCCGTCGACTTCCGACAAAGGAAGAGGCGAAGAGGAAAGGTGGCGCAGGTGTAAGTTTCGTTTCCGTGCTTCAAAGCATCCATTGACGTCAATCAGGTATACTACCACCTTCAATACGTCGGAGATCCTCGAAGCTACAAGTGGATCAACACAAACTCACTAGTAAGTTTCACCTCCCTCACTCGAGATAAACTGCTGATACGCTGTAAGGGCAAAGTGTGGCATCAGCTCCAGCAAGCTTATCATCACAACGCTCGTCAAATCTGGGTCTTCAACGTCGGTGACCTAAAGCCTCAAGAGATCCCCATCTCCTTCGCCATGGCTCTAGCTTGGGACATCAACAGTATCAAGCACGATACTCTTCCAGAGTTCTTCCGCCAAGCTGCTGAACGAGAGTTTGGCGCTGAGCTCGCGGATGAAGTTGGATCAATCTGGCATCGACATGATCGACTACTAGCTTTGAGAAAGCATGAGCATATTGAGCCTGATACTTTCTCCGTCTTGCATTACAGAGAAGCCGATACTGTCTATCGTCGATGGAAGGAGCTTCTCGACGACGCTGAGAAACTACATGCCCATGTTTCTGAAGCGGAAAAAGCAGCGTCGTTCCAGCTTATTCTTCATCCAACCAAAGCATCATATATCTACAACAAAGTACGTTGGAGTCAGGCGCTAAACAGACTATATGCTCGCCAAAGGCGAAACTCAGCAAACACATACGCCCAAATTGCTCTAGACGCCTTTGACCAAGACTTCACTCTCTCGGAAGAGTATCACAGCCTTTTGGATGGAAAGTGGAACCATATTCTGATGCAGCCCCACTACGGCTACGAAGATACATGGCATGCTCCTTCACGCGACATGATTGGTGGATTATGCTTTGTTCAGAAACGTCAGAACTCCAATCCTATTGTGGGACAGATGGGTGTTGCTGTTGAAGGCCATGAGGGTGTGAGGCCTGGTCGGATCAATGAAGAGTCTGAGCGAACGCATCCAAGTCGACGAGATCTTGTTCCCGGTTTGACGTTGCGGCCAATGAGTCGGTATGGGCCGGAGGCTCGATACTTTGACATCTTCACCCGGGGAGCGCCGAAGATAAACTGGTCTGTTTCAGCACCTCAGCCTTGGATCAAGCTGTCACAAGCGTCTGGGGTCTTGGTGCCTGGGGAGGATGATGCGCGGGTTGATATCTCGGTTGATTGGGGTCAAGTCCCTGATGACTTCAACGAAGAAGTACTCATTGATGTCCGATCTCAGGAAGGAGACTTTGAACAGGTCCATCTGCCGATCAATGGCCGACGTGTTCAGAATTCCTTCGAAGGCTTCGTTGAACAAGATGGGTTCGTCTCCATTCCCGCCACTGACTGTCAACTCGAGACTCCTTATCTGGTTCTACCCGATGCTGGCAGACTGGAAACTGGCTCTTTGACTCTCGCCCCAGGTACTGATACCGACGATTCGATACCTTACATTCAGTATCCTTTCTACCTCTTCAGCGAGACTTCAAACGCTACTTTGGTGCTATACTTCGGCACGACTCTGGATCTTTCCTCGGAGGATGTTCTGACATATGACGTCCGAATCGACGAGGAACAAATCCAAAGGTATCCTCTGCAGAAGAGGACCCCAGAGAGTGAGAAGAATGCTGCCGACAAGGGATGGGCGTCGGCTGATGGCTGGTTCTTTGCTGCGTCTGACAATGTGTGGATTCGAGAGCATGCACTAACATTGGGACCTGGTGCACATTCGCTCCATGTCAGGTTGGGCCATGCGAACATATTGCTTGAGAAGATCGTGATTGACTGTGGAGGTGTAGCAAAGAGCTACTTGGGCCCTACCTTTGGCTTCAAGGCTTGAGGCTTAACATAATCATCAGCACATGTCACAAGTCAGATAATTAAATGAATTACAATGCCATTATATTGTTCACGCCGATGGCTTTTGAAAGGAATAGTCTATGAATGAATGTATATGCAGATGAGTCTCCAGCGCCTGTTTCCCAGCCAGAACCCATGCTCAAAAAATAGATACGACGAAATCAGATATGCTCCATCTAGCAAGTCAGGCTGAACTTGAGCTTGCGGTCCTTGTTGGCAATACCGAAGTACTTCTCAACCTCAGGAGTAGCCAGAGGCGAGTCGAAAGCAGTGAACCAGAAACCACTAGCATCCTTCTGCTGCCACAACCAGCATCCGACATTGTTGTAGTAGCTCTGCAGGCTGGCGGTGGTAGCAGCGGCCTTCTGGAAGTTAGCTCCCTTGGTAGGCCATCCAGTCTCTCCGACCCAGACAGCAGCCTTGGAGTTGACAGCCTTGACGTGCTTCTGAACGCTCCAGTACGAGTTCTGGAAGGTCTTCTTCTGCAGAGCCTCCTTGATGGCGACGCCCTGCCAGTAGGGGAAGCCGTTGGTGATGGCAATGTCGCACGCCTTGGTGACCACGTCGTTGCGGCCGTCGACCCACGCAGTCCAGGTGTCGGTGTGGCCGACCTTGAGGTTCTTGTTGAACTGGCGCACCATGCCGCGCACGTCGTAGATCTGCTGGGCCAGCTTGTCGGGTGAGATGTCCTTGCGGTACAGGTCCTCGGAGCCGACGGAGATGGCGGCGATCCAGTCGGTGCCGTACTGCTTGATGACCTTGAGAAGAGCGGCCTTGTCACGGCCGAAGTGGGCATCGTCGGTGGCCCAGACGCCAACGAGGATCTTCATGCCGGTCTGCTTGGCGGCGGGGACAGCCTTGACAAGTGCTGATATTCGTCAGTATGCGTCGATCTTATAGTGTGCAGGGGTGAACTCACTGTTGCAGTCATCGGCAGAGTAGAGGCGCACAGCGTTGAAACCCTTATTCCAGCTCTTGATGGTCTGGAAATCCTTCTTCCAATCCGCAGTGTACTTGCAAGCTCCATCGGCCCTGTTGGCACCCATACTGAAACCCTTGTACTGCCCAGCCAAGGCCTGGCCGGGAAGAAGCATCAAAGCCGCCGCGACGGCGCCGATAGATCCAAAAAGCTTCATATTGATAAAAAGATAATCTGAACGAAAGTGATGAATAAGCGAGTGACGGATATAAACAGCCAAGAGATGGACAAGAAAAAAAAGTTTGGGGAAGGACGAGTGTTTATTTAAATTAAACGGGCCCCTTTTTCTTGCAGGGGGCGAGACTGGTTTTTTTACCGCTAGATCCTCGTATTGACCCATGTCGGCGAGGCGTTCTAGACCAATTCTTCGTAAGCGCAGTGCTATTTTTGTAGATGCGCCGGTAATTCCGTGGCGCTAGGGACGGGTTTTATGGGGATGGGAGAGGCTCCGGTCATTTTAGAGATCAGATGAAGGTTAATGCTTGATTTGGGTTTTTGCATGAATTCATGTCGTTTACGTCATTGCCGAGATGGGAGGATCAGAGATCTGATGACATGGGGTGACTCTGTGCCGTGGTTACGCGTTGAGTGGTTTTGCTTGCGACGCGATATCAGAAGCTTTATCTTATCAGACTATCTTATCGGATCGACATTTTTATCCATACCCATACCCTAAACCTCTGTCGCTCAGCTAATTTTTCTAGTGTTTAATATTTAGATTATAAAGTTTACATATCTATAAATAGAAGAATAAGTAAGTTAGTTGCAGCCAATTTCTAGGGGCAGTGGCAATTTACGCCTTAGCTTGTATAAAGGAAATTCATTCCAGGCCGCATCTCTCAATTCACGAATTTTCCGTCCAGAGTCAGTGGGTCACACGCTCACCAACCGTTTGGCAATCGTGGGCAAATACTGGCAGGAGACCGAAATATACACTCCAAATCTAATTGCACCTTGGAGAACACCAAAGTACTTCTGCAGTGTCGTTAAGAAAACTAACTTCATGTTCTGAAATATGCATGCCAAGGCCATTGATGCCCAAACAAAGAACATGCCAAGTTTTGAATTTTCCCCTGACGCAAACGCTTGATCTTGGTAGTCCTCGGTCTTATGATACTTGCATGACTGAGGATATATGCTCTTCCGAACTCTGTGTCCAGGTCGATGCTGCTCATGTTTTCGCTCAAGAGCTGCTATCAAATCCTGACCTCCAGATAAGATCCATGGTGTCAATCATAGGGCTACGTTTACTTCAGTAGGCAAAGAGTTACCTAGGACAATGTGATGATATGGCATTAGTATAAGGAATCGAGCATTGCGGCTTAAGCTTAGTTGAGTATTGAGTTAGAGGATGAATCTTGTGGTATGATTTGATGAGTGAGGTCTGCCATTGAATAACAAGGTTCGCTGGTGAACACAAAAGTAGTGGGGGATCTGCAAGATCGAAAGCATGTCTCCAACATCACTGATCTGCAAATGATTTCCCAGCATACAGAACATAGAAGTAAATCATGACTAGAAATCATCAAATGATTGAAGATCAGGTGAGAAGCCTGTGATTATGTGGACTGATTTACTCAGCTGTTCTCGTAGTGCACTGCCATGCACTGATGGACTGATACGCTGATGCGCGGTTTAAGGGAAAATCTCTCCACTAAAGCTTCACCCCCCACCAATCACAAAACATACTTTTCAACCACTGGCATGAGTCTGCGCTGGAGGTGCACAACAACAAACGGCTAGAGAATTATCCGGGCCAAAGGCTAAAATTTTCTTTCTCCACGTTCACGTCAAAAAAGATCACCCCGCCCTCACCTCGTCATACGTAACAGTATTTTGATATCCAAAATGTCCGCCTACGATACCTACCAGACAACCCTCACGGGCCGCTACTGCAGCCAGGAGCTGTCCCACCTCTTCAGCCAGCGATCCCGCCACTCCACCTGGCGCAAGCTATGGCTGTACCTCGCCGAGAGCGAGAAGGAGCTGGGCATCGACACCATCACCGACGAGGCCCTCGAGCAGATGAGGACCCATCTCACTGTCACCGATGAGGACTTTGAGGTTGCGCGCCACGAGGAGAAGATCCGTCGACATGTGAGTTTATCGCTAGAGTGTCATGGGGATAAGCGAGCTGACTAGCGTACCAGGATGTCATGGCTGTAAGAAACATGCTTCAATGTCATTTTTTATAGAACTGATTAGAGTACAGCACGTTCATGCTTTCGGCCAAGCTGCCCCTGCTGCGGCTGGTATCATCCACTACGGCGCGACGAGCTGCTACGTCACCGACAACACGGAGCTCATCCTCATGCGCGACGCTCTCGATCTTCTCATCCCCAAGCTCGCCAAGGTTCTGTACAACCTGCAGAAGTTTGCGCTCGAGTGGAAGAGCGAGCCCACCCTGTCCTTCACACATCTTCAGCCTGCTCAGATCAGCACCGTTGGCAAGCGAGGTTAGTACTTTCTGCTCGGGAGACTCATCATATTCTGACCGCGACTAGCTGCGGGTTGGGCGCAGGATCTCTTGATGGATCTCAATGAGTTTGAGCGCGTGCGAGCTGAGCTCAAGTTCCGTGGTGCTCAGGGCACTACCGGTACTCAGGCCAGTTTCCTCGAGATGTGAGTCACCCATTTGTTTGCTGCTGCGCCAACTTCTGACATTTCTCAGTTTCGGTGGTGATCATGACAAGTGCGACCAGATCAATGAGCTACTCTGCAAAAAGGCTGGCTTCGAGGAGTGCTACGACGTAAGTGCATGATTTTCTTTGCCAGGTACCTTTCTAACAATTTTTAGATCTCAACACAGACATAGTAAGTCTGATAATGCAGATGCCTTTTGTCGATACTAATGATCCTCTAGTACCCGAAAGGTCGATTGTCTCATTGCCAACGCCGTCACTGGCCTCGGCACCACCGTCACCAAGATCGCCTCGGATCTGCGACATCTCGCCTTCATGAAGGAGGTCGGCGAGCCCCGAGAGAAGGGTCAAATCGGAAGCAGTGCCATGGTGAGCGATACTGGAGAAACTAGACTGAGCTTGATCACATACTAATGCCCTGGCAGGCTTACAAGCAGAACCCCATGCGATCTGAGCGAATTGCCAGTCTCGCCCGAGTCCTCCAGTCAAAGGCCGCTACCTACATGAGCACCCACTCCGCTCAGTGGATGGAGCGATCACTGGACGATTCCGCCTGCGTGAGTACCCTTGTTTTGTTCCTAAAACGTCTCTGGCACATTCTAACTAGACCACAGCGACGAATCGACATCCCCGAGATGTTCCTCCTCGCCGATGCCGTCTGCATCACCCTCCAGAACGTCACAGAGGGTCTCGTCGTCTTCCCCCTCAAGATCCACTCCAACATCATGGCCGAGCTCCCCTTCATGATCACCGAGAACATCATCATGCGCCTCGTCGCAATGGGTGTTTCCCGACAAGAGTAAGCGCAACCCCGATCTCAAACTCAGCCGTCAAGTACTGACCAGCCCAGGGCTCACGAGCAAATCCGCGTTCTGTCCTTCGAGGCTTCCCACCAGGTGCAGAGCCTCGGAAAGTCCAACGACCTCGTTGAGCGAATCAAGAAGACCGAGTTCTTCAAGCCTATCTGGGCTGATCTCGATGGCATGATGAAGCCTGAGCTGTACATTGGTCGCAGCGCGCAGTTGGTTGATAAGTTCTGTGGACCCGGGGGTAAGCTGGAGAAGAAGCTTGCGCCTTACCAGTCTTCTATCCAGAAGGCCAAGGCTGCTGAGCTGAATGTTTAAGAAAATGCGGAGCGATAACTGAAGGGCAAAAAAAAGGGGATTACGGTTAGTGGTGGCTGTATATGCCCAGTCACGAATAAAAGAAGAAATAACCCAAGAAACCTTGCAGAAAAACCTCACGATGTTGTTTAGTGAATCTAGAACGTAGCCATCATCGAGCTGTTGCAGTCATAGCATATATCGCTCTGGAAGAGCTCGGGGTATCAGGACCCGAGCACTGCCGATGCATAAGAGGCACCAATCGGCCACCCCAGCAAGCTGGAGCATGGGGATCCGCACTAACCGCAACGGCTCCACGACATGGTTGACGCATTAAGCTTTAGAAATCCGGGGTGCCTTGTCGTGCCCCCAAACTTTGTAAGGAACACGATTATTGGCGGAATTATTTCATCTCTTGAAATGCCTGCAAGAAATCAAACGATTGGGCAACCTTGCCGGAGATGAAGGTATATAGTTCACCGAGGGGACGCAAGATTATCTGTCCAGTTTTGTTAGTCAAGTTCCGTGATCATTCCATTCCTGTCCTACTATGAAGTTCCTACCCCTCGCTGCAAGCATCTTGACCCTCTTCGGAGGTGTTGAGGCCAGGAAATCACCCTTCTTCATCTTAACAGGTGATTCTACCGTCGCCACCGGTGGCGGGTG
Source organism: Fusarium miscanthi (assembly GCA_014898875.1). Lineage (NCBI taxonomy): Eukaryota > Fungi > Ascomycota > Sordariomycetes > Hypocreales > Nectriaceae > Fusarium > Fusarium miscanthi. Next base: position 153,942 of record JAAVUA010000294.1, read on the forward strand.
GGGTGATGCCCTTCTCAACAGCACCAAGAAACCCGCAGGCGGTATCAACATCGCCAAGAACGGTGCAACAACTGTATCTTTCCGATCTCAAGGTTTATGGGATACCGCCCTCGACAATGTGAAGACTTACAAGAAGGATCACGAGGCTATTGTCACGATTCAATTTGGGCACAATGATCAGAAGACTCTTACGCTGGAGCAGTACTCGGATAACCTCGCAACTATGATTGGCGAGGTCAAAGAGGCTGGAGGGAAAGCGGTAAGCCTGACCCTGTAATTCTGGTGCGGTAGCTGATTCTGGCAGATTATCATTACGTCCCTTACCCGTCGTACTTTCAAGGACGGGAAAGTAGTCGAGAACCTCAGCAACGAGCGCGATGCTGCAATTGCTGTTGCGAACAAAGCAGGTGTTAAATACTTGGATCTTAATACCGCAAGCACAAAGTACGTCAACGCTATTGGACAAGAGAATGCCGACAAGTATAATGAGATCGAAGGTGATCGTACTCATCTTAATTTCTCTGGCAAACTGGTTTTTGGCAGGATTGTGATGGACTTGTTGGTTCAGAAGAGACACGACCTGGCCAGGTATATTGCACCGAACAAGAAGTTGAGTCAACTTATTAGGGACGGGGTTTATGCTACTGGAGCGGAGTGAGTCGATACAAGATAGTAAAAACCTGTGAACTAAAACGCAACTTCATCTCTTCACGATGGTACTGAAATACGTTAGAACTTGGAGACAAGAATCAAGCATACTAAATTTAGTCTTTTTTCTAGAGCTGAATATGTGTCACGGTGGTGGATCTACCCACGGCCTAAGCAAGGTCCATATGTCATCACTAAAGGTTTTGTAACAGTAATTTATTAATCTATCTAAGCCTGGCACTTCTCCAACTCTTTAACTATCAGCCAATTAAACGATTTCAGCCACTTAAACTCGTCAGACGACCCCGGTATACTAAAATCTGAAGTCAAGCATCGAATAATCACATCTCTGTACCTACGCCCCATCCTTAACCCCACACTCCGCTTGGTGAGTTCAATAGCATCTTTTCGCAAGAGAACAAGAGGATAGACCTCATCCCACAATGACCAGAAAGATTCTCTATCCTGAGCACTCGCAGCATTCCATGCACTGAGCGACATACCTTCTATCTGCTCCTCGTCAAGAACTCGGCGCAGATGGCTGATATAAGGCTCAAGCTCCTCTGACCATGTGATCGGAACATCAGGTACCATCACGTCAGCAAGTCTACCGCGCGCTGCTCGTATAGACTTTGTAGCCGTGATCAGCCGGCCGTTGAAATCCCGATCTTCCCAGAAGCCGAAATTGTATGCAAGCCAGGCCTCGTCTCGCATTCCCGTCGTAGCAAATGGTTGTGAGAGAAGACCAATAGACTCAATCGGTTTCCAAAGACCGATCTCGAGAAGTAGTAGGCCCAAAGAGTAGTACTCGTGTCTTCGCTTGTAGTATGCGTCTCGCTTATTATGACGCGTATATTGCCCCAGTTCATAATCATCATCCGAGGGTGCTTCAGATATAAGTTTGTGAAAGACATAGGCTGGGTGCTGATGGATTGCTTCTCGTAATAAGCCGGTGTTCTCATGTTCTCCTCGGAGAACCACATATGCCTCTTCTGACTGGATAGTAGGTCTTGCTTTTCGCCTCAAAGGCCCAGACCGTCTTGATCCATCTGCATTACTTCCCCTGCCAGAATGATAACTTCGCCTGCCATAAGCATCAGATAAGTCATTCCGTATTGAGGGTGTAAAGACTCCTTGGACCGCTGTGAAAAACCCTTGCTTTGGCTTCGTTGCTCGTCTTGAAAGTAAATATAAGTCTCTTGGCAATTTAGATAAACCTAGTATACAAAACCTTTTGTTCTGACTTCAGCCCTGCTGTTTCGACTCTCCTAGACTCGGACCTGCTCTTCATAGGGCCCCCAAAGTGCGTTTAACAAAGAATCACGGCCCTAAGAGCTTGAAAGGGAACCAATGTCTAATTCCTCAGTTCGACGTCGAATCAGTAGATTCGAAGAATAATCGCCAAGCAGTTTGAACCCCGAGTGAGATGGTCGAGGCTTGCAACCCTCCGGAAGCTTCCAGTCATACTTCAGTAACAGATGGCAAAGCAAGACCTTGATCTCATTGGCGGCGAAGAAGCGTCCTGGGCATGCATGGAAACCATGACCGAAACCAAGGTGATCGGCGCTGGTGCTGACAAGATGGGCTTTCTTGTCGTCGCCGGTCTGACGCATCTTCACAAAGCGATACGGATCGAACTGGAGTGCGTTGTCATAAGTATCGGAGTCCCACATGTGAGACATATTTCCGATGATCTTGTCACCCTTCTTGAGGATGTCACCGTTAGGCAGGGTGACATCAGATAGAGCTACTCTCCTAAATGCGCCTTTGGGAGAAATCGTTAGAGAATGAGCTGAGATCAGGGTTGAGGGCCTTGGACTCACCGAGTAGGATGGGGCGCATCCTTTGGGACTCTTTGACCACGCTGTCCATCAGTTTCAGGTTATATAGAGCTGCTTTGGTCAGCCCGCCCTCGGCTGTCAAGACAGCAACAATCTCCTCGCGCATCTCCTGAAGCAGCTCAGGATATTGGCAGAGATTGAGAAGCGTCTCGGCAAGTAGGTCAGACGTGGTATGATAAGCCACGATCGAAACAGAAATCTGCTCCTGGGCAGGATCATGCTTATCGTACTCTCTCTCAAACCACTCAATGGAGTCATCAAATGGGCATGGTTTCCCTTCGGCGAGCGCCTTCTGCTTTATAGCATTTCGGCGTTCGATATGGGGCTTAAGACACTGCCTTGCTTCATTCAGCTTTGCGCGGATCGCCCAGCACTGAGGAAGGAACCAGTGGATATACGGTCGAAGCCAACGGGGATATGCTCGTAAAGTATGGCTGTAGCCAAAAGCTAACAGAGTGTACTCGCTTGAGACCCTGTTCCACTCCTCGTCGCGGCAGAGCTCCTCGCCCATGAAGATTCGGGAGGACACGCGGGATACGATGCGGATGAGGCCTTCCTGGGGTCGTATCCCGTGCCATTCTGGGACATGTCAGTCTTTGTATTGCTAGCCGGAAGCGCGTCGCGTTACCCTTCGAGTCAGTGAGATAGTCGCGAATCGCTAAAGACGATTCTTCGGAGACGGGACCAGTTAACCTGGCTATAGAACAACCCTTAATAAGCAGTTTGGGGAAGCTGGGCGAAAGATACTTACCCAAAGTCTTTGTAATATACTTGTTGACAACAGTTGGCATTTTAGGATCGAATCCAAAAGGGTCGAACCCGGGGATGTATTGATGAGTATCCTAATTAGAATTAGTACGAAACCATTGCTCTCAATACCAGCCCTTACATCTTTAGTGGGTAGCAGAAAGTCAAGTTGTCGGTTACTCTTCAAGGCTTCGACCCATGAAGGAGGAATGACCAGGACCTTGCCTAGCTCGGTGTAAGCCTTGTATGGTTGATCTTTAAATACTGTTCGTGAGTCGGCAAGGAGATTCTTGCTGTTGGCGAGGAACTCCTTGACTAGTCGTCTGTCTGTCAGTTCAAAAGGCTTCTTGGGGATCAGAAATGGGTATTTTTCTTCTTTAGTGAAGAATGAAAAGTTGACAGCGAGGATGGTGACGAGGGAGATCGCGGAGAGAACCGCATATTGCGGATTTTGGAGTATGATGTCAATGTATGTCGACATCTTGAAGAACTGCCGATGGTGTGATGATGGATTTGAATCCTTCACGGCAGTAGCGTTATATTTATACCCCCTACGAGACATATAACAGAACAAAGATCGACATAGAGTGTGCCCGTTTTGTATATGGCCTCGATCTCAATTCCACCGGCGCTCGAAAACGCGAGTCCCGACTGGAGGGGGTCATAATAATCGAGACTAAGACAAGGCTGTCATAAACAAGTGACACAATCAAGGCGAATAATCACACGAGACGCCGTGTCGGTTATTTTGTCGCCCCAGCTAGTGACTCGTTTCTCTAATACCCCGAGAGTCCGAGTCCACAAAATACCACCACATCTACAATGCATAAACGAAATAACGCATCATATCGGCTCGAACCCGTGCATGTCTCCGTTCTAGTGTAACACAACGGTACAGCCATGTAGAAAAGGCAGTGCATGAGCCAATAGGATAATAGGTATATACGATTATAACCGAGATTTTCGCCAAGCATTGCCTGTTTAGATTCGTATTAATGGCCCTGCGCCATACACTTGCTCACGGACCCTCTCTTTGATAGACGTCCGTGGAAAGTCCGCGGACGCAGAGCGGAATGGATAGAGGGGGATACAGACGAGTCATGCCATGACGAAAAGAAAGGCTATGAAACAGGAGGATAGTGGGGAGTCAACGGTTATTGAAAACATATGGGAAAAGGCATAAATAGTGAGACAAAATTACAGTAACCGATAAGCTTATACTACAAGTCCTTGTTTCCTGCATTATTAGCACTGACCTCCGGTTCTAAAAGAACTCTATCAAGAACGGCGCAAACTCTGAGCCGTCTCAAATGTATGATCAGCCTTGATAACTAGAAAGTCTATCGACGTCAGATCATCGCGGGGATAATAATGTGATCGCACCGCAGCTGACGAACAATCTAACCGTATTAGTCGTGCCAAGGGTGATCGTCTGCCCCCCATCAGTCGCGTCGGCATTTCCTTTGCCCTTAGTGCTGAGCGGTATTTGCACCGTAATACGGGCCGTACCGCGTCGATAATCGGATTTCGGCACTGGAAGAGGGGTGTGAGGGCGGAATTAGTTGCGCTGCGCTTGCGCGGAGGCGGAGGATGATCACGCAATATTGGCCAACCCGCCGGACATTCTCAACAGCGCATTGCCGGTCATCCAATAGCATCTCAGTTTGATTTAGCGCGACGTTGAGTGCTCAGTTGCAGGGTAAATTGGTATATCAGGGGCGTATCACGTGTGGGTTTGGTTTTATTCCTGCGAAGCCAGCGCTGATTACTGTAAGATATGGTTGCCGAGACACTTTCCATGATAGAAATAGTTCTCAGTAATAGTGTTGAAGCAGCTCATGGTGCAAAGGCAGATTTGGTGAGTCCTTGTCACTAGTTGTAGCGGGTGCTCAGCCTCTCAGTGCCTCTATAAGATGGTTAATAAAAAATCCAACTGACGGTTCGTTGCACAGGACCATGAGATGATGGAAGCCAATACTGCGGTTTCTTACGTTTCGATACCTGTTGCTAGCTGGATCTCCGGATCGAATGGCATCCTTACAAAGCAGAAGGATGTGAGGATGGCATGGGCAGAGTATCAAGTACACATTGCAAAGAAGAGCACTGACGCCAACATTCAGCCTGTCCTCTTGTGGGTACCGTGAACTTACTATCCATGCAGAACAACGCCATGTGCGATAGGCTACGGAGTGTCGGGGTAGCATTACAAGAGATTCAGTCAACCTTTGCCGCGATCAGCAGTAACTTGGGCCAGGCTGCAACCTTGATGGCGGCTGCGGATGCATCTGTCAGAACATCTCTGATTGCGAATCAGCAGGCGATTCAAGCGGGAATCGCCAAGGCTGTGAAAGAGTTTCAGAATACTTTGTCGGCTGTTGAGGCACTTGTCGCGATTGACTCGAATATCCAAACTACTGGGCTCACTGCGGATATCGACGCGCCCAGCATCTCTTCAGAATAGTTTACGCGTGATACAGTGGGAGTAGGGAACATGCTGGAGATAAAGGTTTAGAAATAGTGAAATGTTAAGGATACTATTGTCTAATATCGTTCCTTTGATTCGGCTCAAAATTGTATCGCATACAATCCAGTACCGCTGATCTCTAGGGGCAACAGTTTCCTAGATAATCAACTTCTGCCGCAAAGCCCGTAGTTCCATTCCACATAGCATTCAACCGTCCCCACTGCGCATCGAACCCCGTAACAATCATCAAAGCCTCATGCTCCGGGGTGCGACGGTAAATCGTCCCTCCTTCACGCATGCCAAATATAGGCTGTGCCATAGCAGCGTATCCGCTTCTGTCAATTTCACCGTACACACTATTCATCTCAATGACAATGGTTTTCATGGCCCTGCGGTGTCCCAGGATAGCATTTCTCAGTGCCCATATATCTCGATAAAGTTTGGAATTAGGCGGGGCACTGTTACCGTAGTTGTAGAGCCTCTCGCCTAGAGTGGCTAGGTCCTGCTTGAGGACGTTGAAGCGACTCTGGAGGTCGCGAAACTGGCTTACGTGGAGGAGGGATGTACGGAGGGAGTCTTTCAAGCTGGGCGTGACTATCATGTTGCCGATCAAAGGCGATTTGTAGCTGTTGTATGTTCGAAGTTACGTTGTTGTTGGGTATCCGGAGTCGGAGTCAGAACTCAAGGAAAGCAGGAAGATGTAATCCAATATTTATAGCCTTGACGGGCGCTGGGTTCGAATGCTTCCAGGTTCGGAGCAACACCGCTAATAGCTGTCAGGCTTCAGTTTACAGACTGTCACTCAAGAAAAAAAGACTGACAATAACAAAAGTACTAGATAAGAGTGAATCTCGAGGGAGATTGGTTCGACATGCAACGCCAGCAATCAATCTTTAAGACACTTATCCCATGATCTAGTCATATCGTACTGTAGAAACAAGAAGAGCGATGACAGCGCTTAATCGCTTTATTAGCTATTGAAGTTCATCACTGCGCTTGATTAGTTTTTCTTATCTTAATCATGCTGAAAATCTCTGTTCAGACTGATCTTACAAGGCAACAAATCAGTGGGGACTTCTCAGAGCGGGGCAAGTCATGAGGAGAGAAACCATCCATCTTCACCAACCTCACAATGGACCTTCAACCCTCTGTTCCCTTTCCGTACCAGCCCCTCAAATCCGACGAGCTACGCCTATTGCATGTTAAGCCTGGCGAGACGGACTTGATATGTGTTGAACTCAAGACAGTTAAACCCCGCACGCTCCAGAGATTCTGGGCCTTGTCTTACGTCTGGGGCGAGAGAGAAAACCCCGCCACTATCCTTCTCAACGATCAGCCATTCAGCATCACGAGGAATTTATATAATGCTCTGTATCAGTATCGACGTCACGTGTTTGACGGCTACGGCAGTGATGCGAAGGCATTGCTCTGGGTAGATGCCATCTGCATCAACCAGAGTGATCAAGTGGAAAAGTCAATCCAGGTTCCCCGCATGTCAGAGATATACGGCCAATGTGAACGTGTCTTATCTTGGTTGGGCCCGGTTGAGAGTGACGAGGAAAGCCATGTTTGCAGGTTGGCCGAGAAGCTGAAGGACTTTCAGTCACCTGCAGACGCTGTCAGTGAAGACTCTACTGAAGACGATCGAATCACAGATTTCATGAAGTCTGGACGTTCTGATAAAAAGGCCGCAACCGAGGTAGAGTCTGTCCGTAAAGCTTTAAGGTCCATCGGTCATCGTCCATGGTTTCGGCGTATCTGGATTCTTCAAGAAGCCGTCCTGGCAAAGAAGCAGCCGATTTTGCTGTGTGGACCTTACGAGTTGGGATACGAGATCTTCTTCGTGACTTGGGTTTTGATGTTGAACCCATCCGAGGACGGACAGCTGCTCTACGCATTCATGGCAGAGAATCCAATTAGGTTCAAAGCCATTGAACTGGTATATAAGAATATTCTTCATGCCAGAGGTGACAAGCCTGCAGAAGAAGAAGCAAAGCCAAAAGTGGATCAGGAGAGGCAGTGTGCTCTTGATATAGTGAAGCTGTTGAATGAAGCCACTGAGCTGGAAGCTACGGTGGCTCATGACCGTTTATATGCCCTCATTGGTCTCTTGGGTTGTGATCCTCTACCCAAGGCCCTTCAGCCAGACTACACCCAATCTTTCGACGAACTCTGCTACAAGTTCACAACGTTCATTCTTGAGCAGACCCAAGATATCCGTGTTTTAAATTTGGGAACTGTCGGCAACCTCTCGACCGTGCCCTCGTGGACACCAGATCTCCGAAATAGTTGGACAGCAATGTCCAATCTGACGCCTAGCCCTGGGAAGTGCTTCAGACTTTCCGAGGATGGCAAGACCCTAGCCATGCCGGCGATTATCCTTGGGCAATGTGTGTCTGTTTGCAAGCCCGTCACGCCTGATCCCGATACTGGCATTGTCTCACCATCCTCATTCTTGCAGTTTGATGAGGCTATAGTCAAGGTAGCGGCAGGTATCAGAAGGGTCACACGTATGGAAGTTATGATCGAGTGGTTCAAGTTCCACCTTTCAGGCATATACACTGGAGAGCGGTTGACTCAAGAGCCTATCATCGTGCAGAGAGTCATGATGGCTTATGTATGCATGGTTCACAATCAACCGCTATCCTCACTTGGCACTAGATTCGGAACAGAAGAACAGTTGCAAGGTGCTTACGGAATGGTAACGGACCCTACCTTTCAACAGAGCTTGGTTGGATGTAGTAACTTTGTGCTGCAAGATGGAACAGCTGGACAGTTACTTCACGGTGACACGGAAGCAGCTGTTGGAGACGTGATCTGTGTTTTTCCAGGTCTTTCGACTCTCTTTCTTATTCGAAAGAATGATAATGAGAAAATCAGGATTGTTGGTCAGGTCTCTAAATGGGAGGCCACTGGAGCAGCTTTGCCTTCGGAGCAGCTTGAAAGCTATCGTCAGTCATTTCAAGGAGCGCACCGGGGCAGAAAAACTGAGCACGAGGTTCGAAGGATAGATCTGGTATAGATACATATGGCGGAGAATCTTTATAACATGCAAGAGGTTGGTCAGAGAATTAGTTTAATTTCAGATATGCTAGACTATGTATAGCTTTAGGGTTGTCTAGTTAGAGTTATTACTTCCTCCAATATATATCTATTAAGGCCAAGAAAGATTTGCTTTTCGTGGCTCTAAGGTACCGTTAATAGAGGATTGCATACATTCCACAGCAATCACACCCTTATTAAAGGCCACTCTCAAACTCTGCAGCTTAACCCTACAGTCTGCTGGAATCAATTCCAAACCACCACAGAATTCATCCTCGATGCTTACTATCCACTCGGCAACTTTTGCTGCCTGCAAACTGTGCCAGATCCCATTAGTGCAAGGCCACTCCCGGAGTATAGCGATCGCCTCCCTGCGCACAACGAAATCCCGGCATCTGGTAGCTGTATAGAACAGAGCCATTATCAGCCCCATGCCATATTGTAGTATCGGACCATCCGAGTCTCGAAGCTCCTGGTCCTTCTGGAGTACATATCGTGCGAAATGGGTAATCCTTTGGAATTGAGCTGTGAAATCATCATAGACGACTTCTGTGCTACACATGCTCGTGGCAAGCACTATCTCGCATTTCCACGCACATATTCGAACTTGGAGGACTCCAAGGTGCTCTCTGTCAACAGTGTTCTGGCATGCTTCGAGAAACATGGGTTCGTATGCATTGCCCCATTGATCCAATAATCTCTGGAGGTGCTGTTTTTGCCGTGCAAGAATATCCCGAGGGCCTTGAGCATTCTCGTATTGGGCAGATGTCTTGGAATGCCGAAGAATAGAAACAGCAAGTTTGGTTACTGCTGCGAAAGCTTCGTTGAAGGTGGAAAACTGCTCCGGCAGATCTAATACGACTTCCTCGAAATTCAGGTCATTGGGATGCTCCAACATCGGGGTCATGGCGAGGAATGACAATATTTGGAGCTCGAGGCGGCGTAGAGTTAGTCCCACGTCGAGATCAATATCAGTGAGGCTAGTGGTCGCATTCCGTCTCCCATCCTCGCCGAGACGCTTCAAGATATTGAATCCGTTATATACCTGCTGTGTCGCTGTCTCCCAATCCCCATGGAAACTCTCAAAGCATGAGAAGAGTAAGCTCGCTACAAGTGCAAGTCTCATCTGCGGCTGTCCACTAGAAAGATCCTTGCGCAGCGATCTAATGGCTTGCCTCTGCTGTACCAAAGCAAAGCTATAATGCTCATCGTGAAAATTCACCGTGTGAGACTTGGCCGATGATGCGGATTTATATAGAGCACTGAGAGCTATAATTGCGTGTTTTATCCCGGGATGGTGGTGGCATTGCTGTGGTATAAGCCGTGTCCAAAACGGAGCTTCGGCGTGGCCACTCAAATCGAAGGCCAGTTTCTCGTGAAATATTCGAAAATAACGAGCTTCTGCCTCATTGCAGCAGAGGTAGTCGGAAGGACTGGATATAAGCTGCAATGGGTGTCGAGGTTGGATAGGAATGAGGTCCCTGCAACGGTCTTGAGGTATGGTAGGCTTAGATACGGCATCTTGAGGAAGCTTGTACTCGCAGAACGCTCCGTACTCTTGACATCTATGGAGAAAATATAAGTAATTAGTCAATTGAGCACACTTTGAAGCATGCCGCTACAGAAACGTCACTCCCCAATTGCCTACCGATAACATATTGGCTTTGTTTCATCGCATTTGACTCTCCGACTCCTAAGAAGGGTATTAGCACTCTGAGCAAGACCCCTGTTCTCCTGGCCACACGGGTGCGTTTCGCCCCAATACCGAAAGAAGAACTGGAACCAGTGGCAGGCCTTACTTGCAAGCGGTACATCCTGTGCGAGCTTTTGGTCTGCTCGCGCGACGTTTCTTTACGGCGGCTTCCATCCAGGCTGCCCAAAAACGCAGAAGAACGCTAGCCGAGCCCTGCTGTCTCTGCTCCTACGTAATATTTGAAAATGAGGGGTCGGCCGTTGATGTTTCAAGCGTTCCTCGGCATGATTGCTTGATGATCTGAGCAGAAATGGGTGGAAAGCGGACAGCCTAGGCCGAGACTGACCTATCACTGTTGCAGCCTGAGGCACACATTCTGAAGCCTGGATCATCACCCATTCCAAAGTGGTGCTAGTTGATGCTGACAGGTAGCCACTACGTCTTCTCCAACCAATCGCTCTCGTATTCACCAGCCAATCGCTTTCGTATAAAGCAGCCAATCGCTTCCGTATTTAGACTTTCGAGTAATCCTGCACTGACACGCGTGATGCCAACAAACAAAATTGTTTGAATCGGGTCATGAGTCCTCAGCTACGTAAGGCATGGGACAGCTTCTAATAATAAACCTACCAGTTCAGAAGGACAAGTGAATATTTCCAGTCCCTCATTTTCTCAAACAGCTTTCAATCGGTTCAACGTTGTCATAGGATATTTCCAATCTTGCCGTAGGCTGGCCATCTAACTGAGAGTCACTAGCTCCTCCGCACTTGTCGGGTGAATCGCAACACAACTATCAAGATCCTTCTTCGTGGCCCCCATCTTAATCGCTGCCCCAAACCCCTGCAATATCTCCCCACTCCCCAAGCCAAGAATATGCAGCCCCACGACCTGCTCGTTCTTCCCCTTGCAAATGAGTTTGTACTTGGAGGGTCCCTTATCCTCCTGATCCATTATTGTGTAATAGGTCGCCGTAAAGGAGGAATTGTAAATCTTGATGTTATTCCTTCCGTATTTCTTTTCGGCCTGTTCTTGCGTGAGGCCAATGGAACCGACCTCGGGATGGGCAAAGATGACAGAGGGAATGAGGTCGTAGTCTAGCTTGCTTGTGTTGAATTCTTCACCGCCGAAGAGGCGATCGCTGAGCTTACGGCTGGCGGCTATTGCGACTGGGGTAAGCTCGATTTTGCCGACTACATCGCCGAGGGAATAGATGTTCTCCACGTTGGTGTTCTGGTACTCGTCTGTGATGATCTGACCCCTCTCGTTCTGCACGACACCCACAGCGTCCAAACCAAGACCTCCCACTTCGGGTGTTCGGCCGATGGCCCAAATCAGAGTGTCCAGGTTCTCGAGGACTTTGGCCTGACCAGTTGCGTCGGAGTAGTGCAAGGTAAGCTTCCCTGTCTTTTCGACTTTCTCGACCTTGCTTTGCGTCGAGTTCTTGTGAATGTGTATGCCAACACGCTCGTACTCTGCCATAATGCCGTCTTGAATCATCTCATCAAAGGCTCGTAGAAGTTTGCCATGCCGAATGAAAACATGTGTCTCTGTACCTAGAGCATTAAGAATCCCTGCAAGCTCTACCGCAATATAACCGGCTCCTACCAATGCCACCTTCTTAGGTTGTTGATCGAGCTCGAAGAAGCCGTCGCTAGTGATGCCATGTTGGGCTCCGGGGATGCCTTCAGGAACTGTGGGATGTCCACCAGTAGCGAGCAAGATTTTCTTCGCAACGACTTTGATCTCGGTGCCATCATTGAGCTTTATCATAGACTCGCTTTTGCCTACAAGGCGTGCTCGGCCGTGGATGTATTCAATGCCGTCGTTCTTTAGGTTGCGCTCGTATATGTCGTTCAGGTTCTTGACAACTGCATCCCGCTTCTCTTTGAAGCTTGCCCAATTGAATGGCACCCTCTCCTCGACAAAGAAGCCGTAGGATTTGGCATCGCGCATGCTTTGTGCCAGGTTTGCTGCGTTCCAGGTGATTTTCTTCGGTATACATCTGCGTCGGTCAGCACTTCAGAAGACTCTCGAGAAGCGGCAGAATTACCCAACGTTGACACAAGTTCCCCCTAATCGCTTTGCCTCTACTACAATAACCTTTGCACCATACCGTCCACTCGCTCTCCTGGCGGAAGCAAGACCTCCACTGCCACCTCCAATTACCAAGAAGTCGCACTGCTTCGTTGCTGTCGCCATATTGACAGATATTCCTGAGAGCGGTTGAAAGAGGGGAGAAAGCCTTGTTGGAGCCGTCTTCAAAGCGGTGGGTGATTGAGCTGGCGAGAAAGTTTAAGGTAAAGATGAAGAAGACTAAGGCCATCCGTTGTGATGCGATTGCGATCTGCCACCTTCAGCAGCTTGTGCTATTTATATATCATGACTGGTACTTACCTGCGTGACTTTGATAGCTGAGCATGCGTTATAGGCTGTCAGTGAAGAAGAACGAGCACAGGAGATTTCTCACCTTCCCACGCCGCATCTCACCAAAAAAAGAGCACTGACTTCCTCCGCAGAACCTGCTAGGCTCGCAGATCCCTCGTTGGTTGATTCGGATGCATCATGCATCTTCAAAATTGATAGCTAATGCTGACCCATGCTTACAAATGCTGACCGATGCGTTGGCAGTTCGGTTCGAGTGGTTATAAGTGCCTACAGAATTCGTCAACATGATAGTAAAAGGGTTATACGTTTAGCGGGTATATGGTCCAGCATGGCCTGGTCGGTGTATAAGTCTTGAAGAGCCGCTCATCTCGTTCCCCAAGTCGTAACTACACAGCGAAGCATTTCACAATGACACCTTACACACCCGTTGAAGAATTCGATGCCTTACTCTCATCGTCCTCGATTCTCTTTGTCGTTTGTAAGTTGGCACCCTCCTCATCTCCTCCAACCATATGTTCCATTTACCCTGCCGTCCTACTATTCTATCATTCTACCTTTCCGCTCAAGCTAAAACTTCTCAGTTTACCGTGGCCATTGGTGTCCCTTTTGCCGAGCCTATCTCCAGACCCTCCAAGGACTGTCCCCTTCTATATCATCACTAGAAGGCAAGCCCCTGATTGTTACCTCCGAACCGGCGTCTTTCCTCCCTGAAATGCGCAAACTTACCGGTTACTCCGGTGACGCCATCGTTGATACTAAAAACACACTCGTGGCATTAGTCAAAGAGAGGTATGATCTCGAGATAGCGGTGAGCGAGAGGAAGGGCTATGAGCATGGGATGGCGCAGCCGGGGATTTTGATCCTCCGAGGTGGCAAAGGAGGAGATGTGACGGGACAAGGAGGAGCAGTGTTGGAGAAGTGGGCGATTGTTCCGAGTGCGATGAATATAGGCGGGGCTAGTGACAGGCCGGACTTGGAGCAGGTTTGGGACAATGTCAGGGCTAAAATTGAGGGGAAAGCAGTCGTGCATAAAAGTTATAAAACGACGGGCTTGCTGGGGATGTTGTGGGGAAAGGTTTTTGGCTGATGTGAAGGGGAACAGAGAGAAGAGGCAGAAAGTAGACAAGTTAGCACAGCAGCCAGCTTAACAGATTAATTATACTAGAATCGATGCAAGCTTTTCTGCTTCACTTAGAGTGGAGATCTGATACATTGATAAGTTGACTTTAATATGTTGAATTTACATGTGCCTCTTTGAAATCGCTTCATATTACATCCAACTCACAAGTTCTGTCTTGTACTTAGTAAAATTAATCTGTTGCTTAATTCCATGTACTTCTACTTTGGAATTAGCTACCGAATAAAAAATATGAATGCAATTGGCTAGTGAATACGCAAGCGATTGGCCGGCTTCTTAGTAGATATAGTACTAAAGTTATTAAAAGACAGAGTAGCCCTAATTGATCTAGTAGGAATTAGATGCTTGTTATGTATGCATCTATTCCCTTCTCTTATAATGGAAATAAGGATCTTTTAACCCTCTCTTTTCTAACCCTCTATTAGGCACACTAAAAGTAAAGCTTTTTTTTAAGTATCTTTAATATTTAATATAACTATTTATATTAAACCTTAAGAACTATTATTAAAAAATTAAGATTTTTGTAAGTTTTTTTTTAGCTATTTACTTATATATAAAACTGATAATAAGAAGTATAAACT